>JAJHPC010000002.1:0-5000 GCA_024447665.1 Juncus inflexus | reverse complement strand
GTTTAGGGTTTAGGGTTTAGGGTTTAGGGTTTAGGGTTTAGGGTTTAGGGTTTAGGGTTTAGGGTTTAGGGTTTAGGGTTTAGGGTTTAGGGTTTAGGGTTTAGGGTTTAGGGTTTAGGGTTTAGGGTTTAGGGTTTAGGGTTTAGGGTTTAGGGTTTAGGGTTTAGGGTTTAGGGTTTAGGGTTTAGGGTTTAGGGTTTAGGGTTTAGGGTTTAGGGTTTAGGGTTTAGGGTTTAGGGTTTAGGGTTTAGGGTTTAGGGTTTAGGGTTTAGGGTTTAGGGTTTAGGGTTTAGGGTTTAGGGTTTAGGGTTTAGGGTTTAGGGTTTAGGGTTTAGGGTTTAGGGTTTAGGGTTTAGGGTTTAGGGTTTAGGGTTTAGGGTTTAGGGTTTAGGGTTTAGGGTTTAGGGTTTAGGGTTTAGGGTTTAGGGTTTAGGGTTTAGGGTTTAGGGTTTAGGGTTTAGGGTTTAGGGTTTAGGGTTTAGGGTTTAGGGTTTAGGGTTTAGGGTTTAGGGTTTAGGGTTTAGGGTTTAGGGTTTAGGGTTTAGGGTTTAGGGTTTAGGGTTTAGGGTTTAGGGTTTAGGGTTTAGGGTTTAGGGTTTAGGGTTTAGGGTTTAGGGTTTAGGGTTTAGGGTTTAGGGTTTAGGGTTTAGGGTTTAGGGTTTAGGGTTTAGGGTTTAGGGTTTAGGGTTTAGGGTTTTAGGGTTTAGGGTTTAGGGTTTAGGGTTTAGGGTTTAGGGTTTAGGGTTTAGGGTTTAGGGTTTAGGGTTTAGGGTTTAGGGTTTAGGGTTTAGGGTTTAGGGTTTAGGGTTTAGGGTTTAGGGTTTAGGGTTTAGGGTTTAGGGTTTAGGGTTTAGGGTTTAGGGTTTAGGGTTTAGGGTTTAGGGTTTAGGGTTTAGGGTTTAGGGTTTAGGGTTTAGGGTTTAGGGTTTAGGGTTTAGGGTTTAGGGTTTAGGGTTTAGGGTTTAGGGTTTAGGGTTTAGGGTTTAGGGTTTAGGGTTTAGGGTTTAGGGTTTAGGGTTTAGGGTTTAGGGTTTAGGGTTTAGGGTTTAGGGTTTAGGGTTTAGGGTTTAGGGTTTAGGGTTTAGGGTTTAGGGTTTAGGGTTTAGGGTTTAGGGTTTAGGGTTTAGGGTTTAGGGTTTAGGGTTTAGGGTTTAGGGTTTAGGGTTTAGGGTTTAGGGTTTAGGGTTTAGGGTTTAGGGTTTAGGGTTTAGGGTTTAGGGTTTAGGGTTTAGGGTTTAGGGTTTAGGGTTTAGGGTTTAGGGTTTAGGGTTTAGGGTTTAGGGTTTAGGGTTTAGGGTTTAGGGTTTAGGGTTTAGGGTTTAGGGTTTAGGGTTTAGGGTTTAGGGTTTAGGGTTTAGGGTTTAGGGTTTAGGGTTTAGGGTTTAGGGTTTAGGGTTTAGGGTTTAGGGTTTAGGGTTTAGGGTTTAGGGTTTAGGGTTTAGGGTTTAGGGTTTAGGGTTTAGGGTTTAGGGTTTAGGGTTTAGGGTTTAGGGTTTAGGGTTTAGGGTTTAGGGTTTAGGGTTTAGGGTTTAGGGTTTAGGGTTTAGGGTTTAGGGTTTAGGGTTTAGGGTTTAGGGTTTAGGGTTTAGGGTTTTAGGGTTTAGGGTTTAGGGTTTAGGGTTTAGGGTTTAGGGTTTAGGGTTTAGGGTTTAGGGTTTAGGGTTTAGGGTTTAGGGTTTAGGGTTTAGGGTTTAGGGTTTAGGGTTTAGGGTTTAGGGTTTAGGGTTTAGGGTTTAGGGTTTAGGGTTTAGGGTTTAGGGTTTAGGGTTTAGGGTTTAGGGTTTAGGGTTTAGGGTTTAGGGTTTAGGGTTTAGGGTTTAGGGTTTAGGGTTTAGGGTTTAGGGTTTAGGGTTTAGGGTTTAGGGTTTAGGGTTTAGGGTTTAGGGTTTAGGGTTTAGGGTTTAGGGTTTAGGGTTTAGGGTTTAGGGTTTAGGGTTTAGGGGGTTTAGGGTTTAGGGTTTAGGGTTTAGGGTTTAGGGTTTAGGGTTTAGGGTTTAGGGTTTAGGGTTTAGGGTTTAGGGTTTAGGGTTTAGGGTTTAGGGTTTAGGGTTTAGGGTTTAGGGTTTAGGGTTTAGGGTTTAGGGTTTAGGGTTTAGGGTTTAGGGTTTAGGGTTTAGGGTTTAGGGTTTAGGGTTTAGGGTTTAGGGTTTAGGGTTTAGGGTTTAGGGTTTAGGGTTTAGGGTTTAGGGTTTAGGGTTTAGGGTTTAGGGTTTAGGGTTTAGGGTTTAGGGTTTAGGGTTTAGGGTTTAGGGTTTAGGGTTTAGGGTTTAGGGTTTAGGGTTTAGGGTTTAGGGTTTAGGGTTTAGGGTTTAGGGTTTAGGGTTTAGGGTTTAGGGTTTAGGGTTTAGGGTTTAGGGTTTAGGGTTTAGGGTTTAGGGTTTAGGGTTTAGGGTTTAGGGTTTAGGGTTTAGGGTTTAGGGTTTAGGGTTTAGGGTTTAGGGTTTAGGGTTTAGGGTTTAGGGTTTAGGGTTTAGGGTTTAGGGTTTAGGGTTTAGGGTTTAGGGTTTAGGGTTTAGGGTTTAGGGTTTAGGGTTTAGGGTTTAGGGTTTAGGGTTTAGGGTTTAGGGTTTAGGGTTTAGGGTTTAGGGTTTAGGGTTTAGGGTTTAGGGTTTAGGGTTTAGGGTTTAGGGTTTAGGGTTTAGGGTTTAGGGTTTAGGGTTTAGGGTTTAGGGTTTAGGGTTTAGGGTTTAGGGTTTAGGGTTTAGGGTTTAGGGTTTAGGGTTTAGGGTTTAGGGTTTAGGGTTTAGGGTTTAGGGTTTAGGGTTTAGGGTTTAGGGTTTAGGGTTTAGGGTTTAGGGTTTAGGGTTTAGGGTTTAGGGTTTAGGGTTTAGGGTTTAGGGTTTAGGGTTTAGGGTTTAGGGTTTAGGGTTTAGGGTTTAGGGTTTAGGGTTTAGGGTTTAGGGTTTAGGGTTTAGGGTTTAGGGTTTAGGGTTTAGGGTTTAGGGTTTAGGGTTTAGGGTTTAGGGTTTAGGGTTTAGGGTTTAGGGTTTAGGGTTTAGGGTTTAGGGTTTAGGGTTTAGGGTTTAGGGTTTAGGGTTTAGGGTTTAGGGTTTAGGGTTTAGGGTTTAGGGTTTAGGGTTTAGGGTTTAGGGTTTAGGGTTTAGGGTTTAGGGTTTAGGGTTTAGGGTTTAGGGTTTAGGGTTTAGGGTTTAGGGTTTAGGGTTTAGGGTTTAGGGTTTAGGGTTTAGGGTTTAGGGTTTAGGGTTTAGGGTTTAGGGTTTAGGGTTTAGGGTTTAGGGTTTAGGGTTTAGGGTTTAGGGTTTAGGGTTTAGGGTTTAGGGTTTAGGGTTTAGGGTTTAGGGTTTAGGGTTTAGGGTTTAGGGTTTAGGGTTTAGGGTTTAGGGTTTAGGGTTTAGGGTTTAGGGTTTAGGGTTTAGGGTTTAGGGTTTAGGGTTTAGGGTTTAGGGTTTAGGGTTTAGGGTTTAGGGTTTAGGGTTTAGGGTTTAGGGTTTAGGGTTTAGGGTTTAGGGTTTAGGGTTTAGGGTTTTAGGGTTTTAGGGTTTAGGGTTTAGGGTTTAGGGTTTAGGGTTTAGGGTTTAGGGTTTAGGGTTTAGGGTTTAGGGTTTAGGGTTTAGGGTTTAGGGTTTAGGGTTTAGGGTTTAGGGTTTAGGGTTTAGGGTTTAGGGTTTAGGGTTTAGGGTTTAGGGTTTAGGGTTTAGGGTTTAGGGTTTAGGGTTTAGGGTTTAGGGTTTAGGGTTTAGGGTTTAGGGTTTAGGGTTTAGGGTTTAGGGTTTAGGGTTTAGGGTTTAGGGTTTAGGGTTTAGGGTTTAGGGTTTAGGGTTTAGGGTTTAGGGTTTAGGGTTTAGGGTTTAGGGTTTAGGGTTTAGGGTTTAGGGTTTAGGGTTTAGGGTTTAGGGTTTAGGGTTTAGGGTTTAGGGTTTAGGGTTTAGGGTTTAGGGTTTAGGGTTTAGGGTTTAGGGTTTAGGGTTTAGGGTTTAGGGTTTAGGGTTTAGGGTTTAGGGTTTAGGGTTTAGGGTTTAGGGTTTAGGGTTTAGGGTTTAGGGTTTAGGGTTTAGGGTTTAGGGTTTAGGGTTTAGGGTTTAGGGTTTAGGGTTTAGGGTTTAGGGTTTAGGGTTTAGGGTTTAGGGTTTAGGGTTTAGGGTTTAGGGTTTAGGGTTTAGGGTTTAGGGTTTAGGGTTTAGGGTTTAGGGTTTAGGGTTTAGGGTTTAGGGTTTAGGGTTTAGGGTTTAGGGTTTAGGGTTTAGGGTTTAGGGTTTAGGGTTTAGGGTTTAGGGTTTAGGGTTTAGGGTTTAGGGTTTAGGGTTTAGGGTTTAGGGTTTAGGGTTTAGGGTTTAGGGTTTAGGGTTTAGGGTTTAGGGTTTAGGGTTTAGGGTTTAGGGTTTAGGGTTTAGGGTTTAGGGTTTAGGGTTTAGGGTTTAGGGTTTAGGGTTTAGGGTTTAGGGTTTAGGGTTTAGGGTTTAGGGTTTAGGGTTTAGGGTTTAGGGTTTAGGGTTTAGGGTTTAGGGTTTAGGGTTTAGGGTTTAGGGTTTAGGGTTTAGGGTTTAGGGTTTAGGGTTTAGGGTTTAGGGTTTAGGGTTTAGGGTTTAGGGTTTAGGGTTTAGGGTTTAGGGTTTAGGGTTTAGGGTTTAGGGTTTAGGGTTTAGGGTTTAGGGTTTTAGGGTTTAGGGTTTAGGGTTTAGGGTTTAGGGTTTAGGGTTTAGGGTTTAGGGTTTAGGGTTTAGGGTTTTTAGGGTTTAGGGTTTAGGGTTTAGGGTTTAGGGTTTAGGGTTTAGGAGTTTAGGGTTTAGGTTTTAGGGTTTAGGGTTTAGGGTTTAGGGTTTAGGAGTTTAGGGTTTAGGAGTTTAGGGTTTAGGGTTTAGGGTTTAGGGTTTAGGGTTTAGGGTTTAGGGTTTTAGGGTTTGGGGTTTAGGGTTTAGGTACTTACAAGAAATACTTACAAGAAATACTTGTTTAGGGTTTAGGGTTTAGGGTTTAGGGTTTAGGGTTTTTAGGGTTTAGGGTTTTAGGGTTTTAGGGTTTAGGGTTTAGGGTTTAGGGTT
>JAJHPC010000019.1:8923755-8951255 GCA_024447665.1 Juncus inflexus | reverse complement strand
ACGCGCTCCAATGAGTTCGGAGGAGCGAGAATCAGATGTGGGCGAGTGCGAATCGGATTCGGAGGAATGTGAATCGGATTTGGAGGAGACTGAATCGGATTTGGACGAGCGCGAATCATATTCAGAGGAACGCGAATCAGATTCGGAGGAGCGTGAATTGGATTCTGAGGAGAAACAAAAAAGGGAGGATAAATGGACAATCAAGCACAAAGAAATAAATGATTGGTTAGAGTGTACTAATGATAAATGGAATAAATGTAAAAATAGGAGGAATTTTACTGATAAAAAATCGGATGAGAATAAATTGGATTCGGGCGAGTACGACACAGATTCGGAAGAGGGAAACTTGGATTCGGAGGATCACGATTCAGATTCGGACATGCGCGAATCGGATTGGGAGGAGAATGAATCGAATACCTCTGAAAATCTTGAGTTAGAAAAGAGGCTTGATGTGGACGATAATGAAAGTCTCGCAAAAGAGGTATTTTCTCAAAAAATACTTTGTGTTGGGTATGGCGCGATTAAGGGATAGAATAGATTCGGACCCATATTTACTTCCGAAAGGAGTTAAGGGATGGGCTCTAGATCGATTTATTAAGGTGAATGAAGGCGAGAGATGTGTTAGGGTATCGTATGTTGAAGGGTATAGGCGTACTTCTCTTAGGGAACAAAGGAAGATGAGAATGCTACTCCCATTGGATGCAAGACGCGGATTTATGGATGCGATTGGTGTTGAAATGGAAAGGCCGCCGCCTAAACCCAATATAACGTGTGAAGCAAGTGACGTGTCGGTTTTGGTACGAGTTTCGACAAATAAGTCGCCCTCTAAACCAAAAGTAAATGATACAAAATTTCAAATTATGATAAAAAGGCCGCCACCTAAACCGAACATAAACGATACAAAGTTTTGAGTCGTGATGGAAAGGCCACCACCTAAACCGAATATAAATAATGTAAATTGCTTATTGATGATAATCCGAGTTGTGATAAGAAGACCACCACGTAAATCAATTTTCGGATTTTCTTTTTACGGGTGTAATTTTGAAATAGATCCTTGGGGGCAAGGATCTTAAAGGGGGGAGTAATGTAGTGATTGGGGTATGTCAGAAGATAATAAATGATATTAAATATGAGAATAATTAGAGAAGTTAATTAGGAGTGAAGTAGTAGGATAAGATCGTTATTATGTGCAAGCTGAGGATGTCTAGTAATAAGAATAGTTGAGAGGTTAGGTGCAAATTGGGATGTTTAGTAGAACTAGTTGAGTGATGGCTATAAATAGGGATATGTAACTTGTAAGTGTTAATTAGGTTGTGTGTGGTGTGTGTTGAATAATAATTATTTGTGTTTTAAATTGAGACTTAGTCTCTCTTCATTTATCTCTTCCACCTTTCATCTCCATTATTCGTTTTCACCTGTATTAATGCTCGTTTGAGCTTGTATTTCTTTCTAACCCTAAATATCAATTAAACCTAATTCACATTCTCAAACCCTAAGTGATCAACAAGGTCTCATTCTATCGCCGAAACCCTAAATTCGTCCCCAAATCCCTAAATTCGAGCTAAATCAAATAATGACTCAAGTCCGGTTGTTACACACTACACTTTCGCCAGAACCTCTGACGGAAATGCTAGTGGCTGAATTATTTTCAAACCGGTGCTGTCTGATAAATTATTTTCTTCAAAGTGCGATTTAAAAAAAAAATCAATAATTGCTCTTCATATTAAAACATATTGTGCAGGAGGTGGGGACAAGAGTTGAATAGACCAAATCAATCATTGCGTTGAGACAAGTTCTAATGTAGCATTAAATGCTTTCCATGCTACCGAAGACTTGTTCTGACAAGTTCATTGTGATGAGTTCATCCACTCGACTTTGCTGTATTTAGGGAATATGATTAATGAAAATTATGTTACTATGGAAATCACATTTTAAAGAATATGACTGATGAAAAACATATTGCTATGGCAAATATATTTTGGGGAATATTTTTTTTTTTACTCAACAAATCTTGATTTATAAGAATGTTGATTATTTACATTATTTATAAATATGAAACGACTGATATACTTTTGATGCTAGTATAACAAATTAACTATATTTAATTATAAAATTTTAATAACTTTATATTACATAAGTTCTAAATAAATATTATTATCTACTTAATTATATCTTTATTATTAATTTAGTTAAATTATAATTTCTATTTAATTAAATCATAAAAAGTTTGGTATAAATTAAGAAAAAGAAAAACTCACAACTCATTTTTAAATAATTATTTTAATGAATTTAATATAGGATTCAACTTCTAAATTTAACTTAAATTATTATTATTATATTTTATTGTTATATTATTTAAGTTATAATTTAAAATTTAAAATAATATTAAGCATGTGAAAGTAAATAATAATTAACATAACAAATAAGGACAATTTAGTAATAATAATGGAAATGTTAGATTCTTACATTTTTAGGTGGAAAAAACCACTTTTCAAAAATTGTAGTAAAATAACTTTGCCATGGCAATGTAAACATAGTTAAACGACTTTCATGCTCTAACTTTCTTAGGAAAGTTCAACTACGTCTCGCAGGCATCCCTTCAAAGAAGTAAAGAAACAAAAAAAAAAATGAAGATAATGTCTGAACCAAGATTATCATATAAGGGTGCCGGATAAAACAAATAGAAACAAAAAATTTGATTCAATAAATTCGTATTTAACTTAATTTATATTTGTTAAAAACTGAACAATCAATAATAATATAAAAGTTTGGGCTAAAGAGCTCTTATTGTTGTTTTGTGTTTCATGATATTTAAAATAATTCCGAACTACTAATCATATTTGAGTTTATAGTATGAGAATAGAAAGTATACGAATTCGAAACGACGCGTAAGAAGATTAATTGTGAATAAATTAAGAAAGGATGCAACACGAACGAATCACAGTAGATGTCAAAGAGACAAGGATCAATTTCAACGCATTCAAGATTTGCTCAAGATATTTAAGAGTTGAAGATCTTTATGAGAATTTATTAGTAAATCAATTTAAATATGAATATTTATAAATAAATAAATAAACAAAAGAGAGAATAAAATAATATTAATCTAGAAATATTTTGAATGGAAAAACTCAGCATTAATCAAAAGATCTCAGAATTAATGAAAAATCACATCAAATTGGGTTCTCCAAAGCTAGACAAGCTCATCCAAGACCTGAGCCAGATAACATTAAATGCACAAGGGAATCTTGTCCTCTGGCATTGGAATGCCTCCAAAGCTTATAATGCAAGAAGTGCTTATCATTTTCTCATTTGTGCGTATGTGTTAACCCAATTTGGATTGGAATTTGGAAACTGAAATTATTCCTCTGGTTATATACTCAAAATAAAATCATGACAAATGATAAATTGATAAAAAAAAAAAATGGTGTTTCAAGCCCTCTCCAAAAAATTTCAGAAGGGATTGGTGTTTACAAAACAAATGCTCTCTACTCTATGATGTAGTAGCGAAGAAATAGTGGACCATCTACTAGAAAATTGTCAATTTGATCGGGATGTTTGGGCTTGCATTCTGAGGCACCAACAAATCTCACATAGTACCAAAATGATGGACCTGGGAGACAATAAATTAGGAAGGAAAGAGAAGGGACTTATTGCAACATTTTTCTTCCATGTCTAGAAAGAACCGATGCAATATGATTTTAAGAGGAAATCAAAGTGCTTATCGTTATTGATCAGCAGTATGAGGATTATTTGAGAACTAGCAATACCTTTGCGCTTTACGCGAGAACTTGGAAGTATGATACAAAATCCTATTTAGATCACAAAAATATTTGCATTCGAGGATCACAAAAAGTCATGCATTGTTACAGCCCACAATACCAATATATACAAAAATTGCATATACCATATTATTTTAAGTAAAAAAATGTGAAAATAAATTAAAAGAAGAAAACAAATATTGTATCTGCCACAATAGTTCAAAATATCAAGACAGATGTAGAAAACAACTAATATATATGTTATCTTGAAAGCCATAAAATAATGAACACAAAAGTATGTTCTTAGTTGCCAAATCCATAATTGAGATGCCATATAACTTATTAGAATGTGCTATTGTGTGCTTTGTCTTCTGTTTGCCAAGTAATTGAAAATTCTCATTATAGTGACTATTCATCATGTGGACCTACAATGAAAATTATGTTGAAAACAGAACTCATGTCAACTCTTTTACTTGGTAACACGGTTTATAGATAACGCTGGTATACTCCACATTAACATTATTATTGTATTAGATATCATTTAGTAATATGATCCACAACTGAAACCACATATTTATCTGATTTTAGCTCTTTTCCCTATTTTTAAAGCCTACTCAGATATAAACTGTAAAACAAATTAGCCCGATTAAATTATATAGCAAAAAAAGCTAAGAATAAGAACAAAAGACATAACCTCTACTGCTCAGAATTCTTGCATATCATCTACACTATGAAGGATTTAATTTCCACATGTTTTTCTTTTCACTTCCTGCATGAAATCAGAAGCTCACCCTAATCAGCATCTTATATTTGAACCTACCAAAATGTGAGAAGTGAAATACACAAAACATTAAAATCACGCTTGAAATTTCAAAAAAATATCTGAATTAGGGTTCATATTAGGGTTCTAAGTCCAGTACTCCAAATCATATTCCCTGAAAATCCATGCTCGAGAGCAGATACACTTCTTCAAAGCTAAAACCTGAAAAAGATTAAAGTGGGTATAATAAAAAATAATATTCAAAAAGCTAAATTTCATAGAAATTCATAAATTGAACAAACTCTTTGTTTCTCCTTTTTTTTATTTGTTGGATTGTGTTTAATTACACAGCTGATGCCAAATGAGGGTAAGTGAAGCCAATGCAACTGCTGGTTAATTGAGGCAGAATTGCACATTGGGGGGCTATTTGAGCTCAGAGATAACTCAAGCAGAATCTAAACAGAATTTGTTACCCAAATTAGTTGAGGCATCTATTCATTGATAATTACTATAATCAGGACTAAAAACCAAAATTTGGTTGAACTGAGATTTTCCAGCTCACACTTTCTCCTGTCATTGATTTGTACCCCTTTTCTCTCCTTGTCGTTTTCCAAAATGGATGAGAAACGGCTGGAAAATGATAGGTTAAATTATTAAAACAGATAAAAAGTCCCCTAGTTTTCATCACTTTTAACACTTATAAAATCCCCAAATTCAACTATCAAAATTTCTATACACAATTGAACACTAAAAATATATCATTATTCCTTAACCAACAAAATCACGAATTAAAATCTGAAAAATACTTTTGATTATTAAGATCTTGGACCTAGGGCAGCGGGCTAATAGTCAGCATAAGAATCCATATCAATAGCAACAGTGATTCAAGCCGCTGAAGAGGCGGCTTCTCAGTGGCTGAGAGAGAGAGAGAGAGAGCGAGTCATGCCATGCCGCACGCATGCTAGCCGCTAGGGCGGAGAGAGAGAGAGAGAGAGCAAATATTAGAGGAAGTTTGTAGTCCATTTGATTTTTATCGGACGGTGAAACTTTAATCTCTGAATCTGATCGGACGGCTGTGATTTATGAACGATATGGCTTATTATCCTGGAAGGGGCAGTTTTTTTTTCTTTATTTATTTTTTCTCCTTTTTTCTCTATTAATCTTGTATGACTAAGGCAACCAATGTCTTGTAAAAACATTATAGAATTAATAGAATTATACTGAGTTAGGACTTTTGAGTCTACTCTAATTTATAAATATATATATATATATATATATATATATATATATATATATATATATATATATTAAGGTTACAAATAGCGTTTAGCGATGTGTTGCGTTTAGAATTTTCATGTAGTGAATTTTTGTATAACGCAGATGTTGCGAAGATACATTTTTATAGCGGATAATATATATGAATTTTTTTTCCCTATAAACTACTACATAATATATGCACTACAAAATTTAAAAGAAAAAATATGCAACACTAAGATTGATTAATATTAAAATATTAACAATAAAAGTTTGAAATATTCTTGCCAAAAATTACATGTCCAAAATCAAAATATGATTAATATTAAAATATTAAAATACAACATATCTATCCATTAAAAAAATCAATTAAAAAAATCCATCAAAAACGCTATTCAGACCGGTAGACCGTAACACACACACGTAACGCCGCTATTGCAGACTGCTTCATCGCTAAATCGTCGAAAAACGCTATACCGTAACAAAACCGCTGCGCGCAGCGTTTAGCTTCCAAAAATCGCTATTGCGCCGCTATAGACCGCTATTTGCAACTATATAACAACACAATAGTTAAGAGCCGAATTCATACTCTTCTTATTTTCATGACGGTTTAATTATTCATATCCCTCTTACATAGATTTTTTTTTTATTTATACCATTTTCATCAAAAATAAATCAGTAAATACCATTCTTTTCAAAATAATGTGGTATCTACCATTTCCGCCATTATCAGTGGCGGAACATGTGAATTTTCAAGTTTTTTCAAAAATTTCTCATTTGACTGACTAAACATGATTAATTAGTGCAAATGAACAGTGTTCCGCCACTGGTAGTGGCGGAACAGGAAATTTTTTTTTTTTAGAAAAAATTAATTTTTTTTCTGTTCCGCCAGTGAAAGTGGCGGAACAGGTAAATTTTTCCCCTGTTCCGCCGTGGCAGTGGCAGAACACGTTTTTTTCACTAATTAATCCCGTTTTTGAAAAATTATAAAATCCACATGTTCCGCGACTATTAGTGGCTGAACAACATTTGTTCCGCCACTAGTAGTGGCGGAAATGGTAGTTACCTAATTATTTTCAAAACAGTGGTAAGTATTAGTTTATTTTTGAAAAAAATGGTATATAAAAAAACAAATCTCTTACATAGGATGAGTAAAGAACAGCCCAAAGGCTGGGTCTATTTATAATAATAACATGATTAAATCAAGGCCCATTAAATACTATGCTTTTTTGCTTCCCTTCATGAAATCAGAATATAATTAACACATGCACCGATATGCTTCTCATTTCTCTCGACTACAAGGAAATTCAAGTTTTATGACCAGATGACACGTGTCCTGTTATATTATTTTGACCATTATATATATCGTGAACAATGGAGTGGAATATGTGGCGAGTTATGTGAAGTAAAATAATTAAAATATATAGTGAATTATATAAAGTAGTTAACTAAATAGAATTTTTGACTCACGACAAATCAATAAATAATTTATGTGATGTTAAGAATGACAACCACTTCCAACTTGCTATATATTATTAAGTATAAATGTTACACAGCCTAATTTAAGTTTTTATGCCTTTTTCTTTGATATATTATTTTGATCATTGTATATAATACGAAATCAAGTTTGGCGAAATGGTATTGTGTGTTGTCATGTAGGACACAGATCTGAGGTTCGATCCTATATGAGCTCTCTCATTTTTTGTGTATAACACATGTTCAAGTTTTCTAGATTTTATGTATTTTATTCCGTACAAATCAACTGTGGCGAGTCACACTTTTTGTATATTTAACTCGCTATATTGACCAAAACAAATTGTGCTCAAGCCTCTATAATCTGTTAAGTATTTAAACCGTCCGATTGAGATCGAACGGGTACAAAAGATGCGAGGTCCTTGGTGTACGATTGTAGACCACACTGATTTTCGTGGTCTACGTCCGTACACCGTGAGCCATATATAAGAGGTAGGTCATGGAGATCTCCCATTTTCATTATCTCACTCTCTCTCCTATGAACCGTTCCATTCCATTCTTCTCTCATTTTTTTTTGCTATTTTGCAACTTTGCCCTTATAAAACTCAAAATATTACTTTTAATCTTCAATACCTAAAAAAAATTATCATTTATACCATTTTATATCACAAATTTATAAGAACTTTTTTTTTCATTTGTTTTCCATGTGGCCTACACACTTATTTATATTACCAATGATTTGGTAAAATAAAAATATCTTTTGTATTTTACAAGACATAATTAAACAAATATTTTTTGTTATGTTAAAAAATAGTATAAATAGTTTTTCTGATCTTTCGCAAAATTATAATATTTCACAAATTCAAAATAAACACATAACCCACATCATTCACAATCCAAGCATGTCAGTTTAAATCCAAATATGAAAATATTTGAGAAAATAAAAAATATATTTTTGTGCAAACTAAATAACAAGTTTGGAAAAAACACATGAGTGCAAGAGAATATTATGTATAACCTAGAACTTGAAGCTCTCACCTATACAAATATGAAAACATTGTAAAATATTCTTACCATTCAAAAAAAAAAATTCTTACATGTATTTTGTATATCATAGAAAATTTGAATAATATCATGTATGCCATTACAAAACTGAGAAATATCATGTAAATGACAATTATTATCTAGGTCAATTTCTGGTAGGAAAAGCAAATTTCATATGCACACAACAAATCTTACGATATGTTAACGATTAATAATATATAAGATCTTCTTAATGACATTTATTTGGCATATAAAATAAAAGGTAAAATGTAATTTTTAAATACAAAGTTATATTTATTCCATCCCGTAGCGAAGCAAGGGTCACCCTAGTTCATTAAATCAATACACAACACCATCACGCCGAGATTATACAATACCTAAAGCCAGACAAATAAACAAAATAATAAAATACTTGCAAAACTAGAAGCGTTCATTCGGTTTGGTTTATTCGCACCGAACTGAATCAGTCGGTTGTTCGGTTCGTAAATTGATATTATCTGATTATCGACTTTGGTTCAATTTTCATTCTACAAAACAATGTAAACCTAATTGGCCGAATAAGCCATTGTAGTTAGTATTGTTTAAATATATCACATTTTTTTTATAATAACTATATTTGTTAATAAATAATTTTAATTTGGACTCATTATTATTCTAATTTGGGGTTAATTAGGATTTATTTTGTTAATTAGGATTATTTTTTTGGATTTTAGTGTTAAAGGTTTTGGGTTAATTAGGGTTATTCTTTGTTAATTAGATCTCCTTTTTGTTAATTAGGGTTAATTAGGGGTTCCTTTTTGTTAATTATGATTATTATTAAGTAATTTAAAATAAAAAGGATAATTTACATGAATTGTGATTAAAAAATGTGTAATTTAGGTTTCGCTTATAATCAAGAGTCGAGGAGGCTTTTCTCAATCCGTGAACGCGTCTCATTCGATCCGTTGTCTCAAGATAATATCTCTCTTAATATATCTCATAAGAAGAATTAATTTAAAAAATTATATATTAAGTTAATTAATTAGAAATAAATTATTTTATTTGAAGTATATAAATTAATTTGTTTAGCTTTGTTTGCGTATATTATTGACTTATGGTTTGAAAATTTATTTTATCGTTTTGAATTAGGGTTTCATTAGGGTTGCCGCACGACAACGAGCGTGAAGTTTGGCTTTTAAATCACTTTCTCGCACGATCCGGTAATTTAAATATATGGTGTGTTTAGGGTTTAATACTTAGGGTTCATATTAGGTTTAGTTTTTTTGATTTGTTTAGGGTTATATTTGGTCTTATTTTTGTAAACAAATTTTTGCGGTATTTTTAGCGATAAGGTACATCTTGTGACTTGTTCTTATTTTTACTTATAATTTTGTGTAATAATTATTTCATATGTCAAATTTTACTTATAATATTAAAATATTTATTTTGCATTAGAAATATATTTTCTCCGTAATAATTTTATTGTAATAAGTAAATACTATTAATTTAAAATAAGATTTATTTTAGGTGTTAGTTTATGTCATGCTCTAGGTTAGAATAGGGTTTTGTAACATTTTAGAATAAGAATTAGTTTAGTTGTAATTATTTTATGTCATGTTGTTCTAGGTTAGGCTAGGGTTTTGAGGTTCAAATGAAATCCAAACTAACATCCAAATTTTTGGATTTCTTGAATAGTCACCTATATGGAAGGTGAGCATAGTATTTGAATGTATACTAATGATCGGGTGAGCAAAAATGCGATTACTGATGAATTTTGGAAAGAAATGACGGAATTTGTTGATTTTGCTTTCTCACGTCCGGAAAATATAACTAAGAATAATAGGGCCATAGATTGTGTCAAGTGTCCTTGCATGAAGTGTCAAAATTTTAAATTCTATAGCCGTGAAGAGATAGTTGACATAGGGGTTTGTTTGAGATTATCTAGTTTGAACACACCTTGGCGAGTCTAATTTGACTCCGAATATCATCGCGCCATCTATAGATGAGGGAACTAGTAGTGGCGTACGAATGGAGCGAATAGTACGAGCTACAGTGGCCGGTGCCGGTATTGGTTTGGATGGTCATTTGGCGGGTGATTTGGACGATGAAATGAATATGATATCTCCTGATTTCGTTGGTATGCTCTGTTTAGTCGACAGGTCCTTGTGGGACGGTCATGCTTATTCAAGGGAGTCACAGTTGGCCGCCGTCTCTTTATTGCTGACTCTTAAATCAGAATGCGAGATGACCAAAGATTGCTTTAACAAGATGATTCATATCATCAAAAATAAGCTTCTTCTTGAAAATAACCGATTACCATCAAACTTTTACGAGTCTAAAAAACTCCTGAAAGGTTTGGGTTTAGGTTGCGAGAAAATTGACACGTGTCCGTGGAATTGCATGTTATATTATGGAGAGAATATTGGGAAAGATAAATGTGATAAGTGCCCGGAAACACGTTTCAAACCGATGGAAGAAGGGAAAAAAAAGGAAAACGTATTCCTGGCAAGGTGTTGTGGTATTTTCCGTTTACTCTGAGGTTGCATAGAATGTACATATCAAAGGATATTGCCAGACAAATGACGTGGCATAAGGTTGGGTCTCGAAAGAATACAGATTTAATGATTCATCCAGCTGATGGGGAAGCATGGAAGTATTTCGATTTAACCAATCCTGAATTCGCAACTGAGACCCGAAATGTGCGTTGGTTTGTCGACTGATGGATTCGCACCATTCGTCATGGATCCTTCTAAATATTCATGTTGGCCCGTTTTATGGTCCCGTATAATTTGCCGCCTGGAATAACATTGAAAGATGAGCACGTCTTTCTCTCACTTATTAATCCTGGTCCGAACATCCTGGAAAGAATATAGATATTTTTTTTAGCCTGCTAATTAATGAGCTCTAGAATTTGTGGGAAAACGGAGTCACCACGTACGATTCGTACGGGAAACATAATTTTACCATGAAAGTGGATTTGCTTTGGGCTATCAACGATTTTTCAGCTTATAGTATGGTTTCAGGATGGTCTACCTATGGTAGATTAGCATGACCTATTTGCATGACAAATACAAATGCGTTTTACTTGATGAATGGCAGGAAACATACTTGGTTTGATTGACATCGTCAATATTTGCCGCTTAATCACCCATTTCGCAATCAAAGTAATGCGTTTAGGAAAAATATGAACCTTCGTATTCCACCTCTGGTGCATGTTTCTGGAGACGAAATGCGGAAAAAATGGATGAGGTGGGTCGTTTGCCTGTCATAATTTCACGGCGGAATGGAAATGATCATTAGGAGTTATTGAGTTTTGGGGAGTCCCATAATTGGACTAAAAGAAGTATATTTTGGGATTTACCCTATTGGTTGTTGAATTTGATACGTTACAATTTGGACGTAATGCCCATAGAAGCTAATGTGTTTGGTAATAGATCGAACATTTCCATGCAATTAGGATGACCCGAAACGAACTTGTTCGAGTATGGAGTTTGTGTTGGGTTTCAGACGTGCATAACGCAGCGGAAAAATAAAAATTTCGTCCAAAACCAATCCGAGGTTCCGTGCGTATCGGTTAAATCAAAGAAATAAATCTTAAAGATACCTTTCGGATTACGCTTAATCCGTGACGCTCAAACCATACGTGTTGTCCATGCGCCTCTAAACCGGTTACCGTCCTAACCGATTTTACGTCCGTCTAGGCCGTCTAGGTCGGATCGTGCGGAAGTCATCTACCGCACACACAATCGGTCTCCACCAAAACTCTCAAGAAACCGTTCTCATCTTTTTAGGCCAAATAAATCACAAGCGCCGAAAGTACGAACGCCTCTACCGGTGTCCACACGAACAAACTTCTTAAAACGGGAAGAAGAACAATATATATGCTAGTAACTTGTTCTCCTCTTGCATAAGAAAACTCTTCTTATTTTATCTCACAAAAGATGTATATAATTCCTCTCATATAATCGCACCCTTTCATTTTGGCATACAAAAGATGGCACCCTTTCGTAGTTATACAAAAAGGAAAGCACCCTTTCTTAATTTTGTCACACAAATGAGAAAGGATATTTTTCTCTCTTTTGTCTCACAAAAGAGAATGAGAAATAATGATTTGGTCTATTGAATTTGGAGACCTCTATGTCCTTATATAGAGGTGAAGAGTCATGTCTCCTCACACTAAAAGATGTGTATGACATCACTCATCATTATCCATATGCCATCATCTAGACTCTTCTAGATTACATGATCTTTTGTGCTCATAGTCTTTATATACATATATATCACATCTTATCACATAAGATGACAATATATTTTGTGACATTCTTATGCAACTAGAGGTGGCAAATGGGCGGGTTGGGCCGGGTTCGGGTCAGGTCATTTCGGGTTCCGGGTCGTTCGGGTCACGGGTCGTTCGGGTCACGGGTCGTTCGGGTCTCGGGTCGCTCGGGTACCGGGTCGCTCGGGTACCGGGTTGTTTGGGTCTCGGGTC
This sequence comes from Juncus inflexus, assembly GCA_024447665.1. Classification (NCBI taxonomy): domain Eukaryota; kingdom Viridiplantae; phylum Streptophyta; class Magnoliopsida; order Poales; family Juncaceae; genus Juncus; species Juncus inflexus. The sequence continues at coordinate 8,938,498 of JAJHPC010000019.1, read as the reverse complement.
GATCGGGTCTCGGGTCGTTCAGGTCTCGGGTCTTTCGGGTTATGGGTCAGGCGGGTTCAGGTTACAGGTCAATCGGGTTATGGGTCATTCGGGTTTGTATTTCGGGTAATTCGGGTCCGTGTTTCAAAAAGTTTGGTCCGTGTTTTGAGCAATTCAAGTTTGTATATAGATAGACGAAATATCGAAAATTCGACTTAATTTTCATAGTTCCTAAAATTGGAATCGGGATCTAACTCGTTCACCGCCTCGTGTAGTGAGAATCATCCGACTCGATTGGAATCGGCCGAGTCGAATCGGAGAATCCGATTTTTTTAAAGTATTATCTTTAAATTAAAAAAATGGAATAAAATGAAAAAAAATTTTAAAGTTATAAAAATATGGAAAGATTCAAATAAAATATAATCATATACATTTGGATATATCTATTATATATGATATTTTTGACTATATTTTTTATTTAAGAGGGGCAATGAAAAAAATCGAAAAAAATAAAAAATCGAAAAAAATAAAAAAAATCGAACTTGGTTTAATTTTGTTGTTGACACATTTTATTGCACGATATTATATAATATTAATTTTGTATGTTGTTATTAGTTATGTGTTATTTATACAAAATGAGTTCACTATAACAAACCAAGTTTTCTATTAAAAAATATTAATTCATTAATGTATTAATAATTTAATATCATAAGATGTGAGAATTAAAAAATCATCATTATACACATAACACATGTAGATATACAACTTTTTCAATGTAAAATCACAGAAAGTCCAATAATTATGGCAAAATCAGCACACAAATATTCAGCTTCATGTTATTCATCTTGCATTACATGTTATTCAGGTTTCGAAAATTGGGCGGGTCATTCGGGTTCGGGTTCGGGTAATCCGGGTTACGGGTCGTTCGGGTTTCGGACCATTCGGGTTTCGGGCCGCTCGGGTTTCGGGCCATTCGGGTTTCGGGCCATTCGGGTTTCGGGTTCTTCGGGTTTCGGGTCATTCGAGTTTCGGGTCAGGTCGGGTTTCGGGCCGTTGACTTGTCAACATCTTCGGATCGGGTCAGGTTCGGGTTCGGGTCGGTCGGGCGGGTTTTTCGGGTCGGGTCAGATTTTGCCACCTCTATATGCAACTCATCATATAAGTCGCTAGGATTTTCTGCGCCCGTTTCAGTTTATTATTTGTGTGTGACCATGTAGGTTCACTTAATGTTGGCAATAGACTTGACAGTCTATAAATCATGAGCGGACTCTAGCAAGCCATCATGACTACTCAATTTAAGTGAATATCGGTGATCCGATTTACCTAATCAACAATCACGTATTTAGTCTCTTTGTCGTGCGATATCTATATCGATCATAAGGCATGTAATACGCCATCCTTATATTAATCGATTAATATTTCTTGATCCCAAATTAAACTGAACAAGAACAAATGACATTAATAACTCTTATTAATTCATTTGAGTATGGCCATATATTTCTTCAGTTCAATTCATTAAGAGGCCTAAAGCTATCTCTCTCATTTATGAGAGGAACAAATCCCGTCTTGATTACACTCATCCCTCTACATGATTCATTGTATACCTAATCATAACCGTTATGACTACCCGGTTAAAGGCAATGTTAGATTATATTAAAGTATAAAATTACTCATGTTGGGAACCGAGACAATCTCAGGTCAAAGGACTATAAATACTTTATGTTACAAGAATCGCTAATGACGTAAAACATATAGCATTCTTATGGCGGGTCAGTCCAATATATGGTCTCTAACATATACCTATGTTAATAACTTGATAACTATTTATCCATGATCAGTAAAACATAATCATCAGTCAACTAATATACTGGTGTACATTTATAGCTTGTATATAAATATATATTTATATGTATTCGCAAGTATATTTGTCTCCACAAATATCCTATAAATGACCAGGGACGATTTAGAATAGCATTCATAACACTTTATAGTTTTACTATCAAAGTCACGCACTTTGATGACATAAAGCTGAATTGCATATTCATGATCTATTTTAATTATATTAAAATAACTTATACGCACATATTATATGAAATATCTTAGAATAAATATTATGTTTGTTATTACAATCCATCATCTAGGTCACAAACATTTTGGCCTAGGGCATAACACCGGTTAGCATAAGTAATATAGAGATGTATAGTGTACCCTAGTGTGGAGTAATGTAAGGAATTGTAGAGGATAGATTGTACAGATGTACATGATTAGTCAGAGTTTGTTAGAGACCGATTCTATAAATAGAACCCTAACCCATGTAACTAATCATCAATTCAAATACAAAATTAATCCAATTCCCTCTCTCTTCTCTTCTATCATGGTATAATGAGCAATTCTCATTGCTTCCGCATTTAAATCCATCAATTCCTTCTCTTTTCTTTCTCAAATTCACCTCTCAAATCTCAGAGTGCTGCAAATTGCGTCTCTAGATTCCAATTCTTGAAGCAATTCTTGACTGAATTTCTTCAATTTCAGTCAAGAAAGATTCTTTCCAGCTACTTTTAGTGGATCGTTTGAGGAATTCGCTAAAATCAACAATCAGATTGTGTCAATCTATCAAGATTGATCAAATCTAAATTGTCTTCAAAGAAGCATCAAGATTCAAGATTTCTTGGGAGAATTCAGAAGAAGATCAAGAAAGTTTCAAGATCAGTTCTTGCCTCAGATCAGTCCTTGGCCACTGATTGAATGCCACCCGAATGAGCCCCTTGCACAGCAAGTATTTCTCTACCTCAAGCACACTCAAACAGTACTCGAACTGTTTTTCATCACATGCAGATTAGAAAGAAGATATCGCAACCAAAGACAAGAGGAAAATCGACAAACAGAAAACAAATCGAGCTCATCAGAGAAAGAAACACTCAAGATTTAACCTGATTCAGCAATCTCTTCATCATCAGGTCGTACCTTCCTTTTCTTCTCTTCTTCTTGCTAAACTCACTTCAATGGTCAGTACGGCCCTTGCAAAATTCATCACATTTACCAACCAGATAGCCGCCAAACTCAATGGATCGAATTATCTGGTATGGCGCTCTCAAGTGAAACCCATCCTCATTGGTTACGGTCCTGCCACCCACATCGATCCCACAGTCAAACCCCCTCCCCTGGAACTGTGTGTTGCAGGAACGACTTCCACTGAAACTCAAAAGGTCGTCAATCTTGACTTCACACGATGGTGTCAACATGACTGTATGGTCCTTGGTTGGCTCCGATCAACAATGGCCGAGACTGTGCTCAGTCAAATTATTTACTGTACAACTGCCGTCGAAGCTTGGACAACCCTAAATCAGCTCTATAACTCAACAACCTTGGCCAGATTGCTCGAGTTATTCCTCAAATTGACCAACACAAAGAAACAGGGCCAGACTTGCAGTGAGTACTTTCTACAAATGAAAGACTCCGCCGATCAATTGACCTTGATCGGACAGAAAATCGATAAAACCTTGCTGGTATTGTTCATTCTTGGAGGCTTAGGGTCTGAAGACAACGGCTTCGTCTCCACCATTACCACACGAACGGAGCCCCTCTCTCTCTCTCTCTCTCTCTCTCTCTCTCTCTCTCTCTCTCTCTCTCTCTCTCTCTCAGCTCCATGGATTCTTACTCGTTCATGAGCAACGACTCGAGCAACAAGATCACTCTGAATCGAGTGTAGCTCTCATCGCTTCTAATGAAACTGATGAAGGCATGCAATGGATTTGAACTCCGTGCCGCCATCGGTGTGAAGTATTTTTATGGAGCATGAGAGGAGGTTTTCGACCTGAGTTTTAAAGAGGCTAAAAACTTGAGACACTTGGTCTTTAGAAGTGAGAAAGTAGATCCACGTGTAATGCGAAAAATCATCGGTAAAGTGAACAAAATAACGAGCCCCCGAATGAGAGAGGATGGGGGCGGGACCCCACACATCGGAATGGAAAGCTTCAAGAGGCAAAGAAGAACGAGAAGCAATTTTATTGAAAGGTAATTTGTGGGTCTTGCCCTCACAACAAGCATTACAAAACGTTACACTCTTATTCGAAAACAATAACTTAGTAGAGGCCATGGTCAAGAACTGCGCGATGCAAGATCTTGTTAGAATCTCGCTCCTTAATTAAACAATCAAAGGGGTTAAATTCAAGAGTGATATTATTGTAGCGAGTTAGTTGCGAAATACTATTAGGTTTTTGGTGATCTTGGGCACATGAAACACATTGTTGAGTAGTAACGATCCATTTGTACACATAAGAGTTGCGCTGCCAATATTTTGAATTGGTATGCCCGCACCATTACCAACGCGAATGAGATCGCTACCTGAATAAGGATGATATGAGGTGAGAGAGTTGAGGTCGGCCGTCATGTGATTGGAAGCTCCTGAGTCGAGATACCATCCATCAGAGGGTCCCGCAAACGGCTCGGCGAGAAGAGCCAGTGGAGGGTTGCGAGTGAAGCGCTCGGGACAATTGAGGGCTCATGACCAGGTTGAGAGCAAATTTGACACCGTCCTCCTTTGTTTTTATTATGGTTGTTATTATTATAATGGTGATAATTATTATTATAATTATTATTAGTATTATTATTATTATAGGCATTATTATTATGACGACCACCTCGAACTCGTTTTTCGCGCCCACAAAAACCACTCGACTTGATAAATTACGCCGCAAAGGCCTCACACATCGGTTTTAGAAAATTTTCTGGGCTAGGACTAGGGCCCAAAACTTAGCCCAATTGAGAATTTGGAGAGGGAATTAAATGCTGGCCCATGGGTTGAGATGGATTAAGTGAAGTTGGACCGGTTGAAGAGTTTTGGGCTGAATAGTTCGGAAATGGAAATAAGGCAGGAAAGTGAGAACTGGAGAGAGAGGTTGGGGGAAACATAGTTCTTATCGCCGAACTGCTCGCTCACATTACCACTTGCGCTTATACTCCCGAGCAAAATGGCCTTGCCGAAAGGAAACATCGCCACATCGTAGAACTCGCTCTCTCCACCATGGCACAAGCATCCATTCCACTTCGGTTTTGGGACGACATATTCTATAACATTGTTTATCTCATTAACCGATTGTCAAACACCACTAATCCACAAAAATCTCCCTTTGAAACCCTCTTCCATAAAGAACCAGACTATAACTTCATGCGAGTCCTAGGTTGCTTATGTTTTCCCATACACGCGACCTTATAACTCGCATAAGCTCCAAAATCAGTCTCTTCCGTGTGTATTTCTTGGATACACACCAAATCAAAATGGCCACAAATGTCTTCATCTCCTGACAAACAAACTCTACGTCAGTCGCCACGTAATCTTCAACGAGACCTACTTTCCTTTTATGCATGAACAACCTCCCGCATCCTCTCCAACCTCTCCACCTCCAACTCAAACAACTCTTCTACTTCTTTTCTCAAATACCTCCCATGCGAGTTCTTCCTCCCCAAATGAGGTCTCTCCGTCTTCACATGAAGCCTCTCAACCTTCAAGTTCGGATGTTACCCCTCCCTCTAACTCCTCTATACTATCTCAATCCTCTCATCCCATGGTCACACGCGTGACAACACAAGACGAACACATCAATTTCCTGATCGTGTCACGTATACAATCACCAAACATCCTATACCACTCACTCTCTCCGAACAAGAAAGTGAACCAACATACTTTACTACCGCGAACAAGGACCCCAAGTGGTGTGCCGCCATGCAAACAGAGTTTAATGGCCTTCTTGAAAACATAACTTAGGATCTTGTTCCTTCTCATAATTTTCAAAATCTTATTGGTTGCAAATGAGTGTTCAAGATCAAGAGGAATGCGAGTGGTTCAATTGAAAGATACAAAGCACACCTTGTCGCTAAAGGGTATCACCAAGAGGAAGGGATATATTATATGGAGACCTTTATCCCGGTGGTTAAACTGACTACCATTCGTGTGGTTCTTACCCTAGCCTTATCGAAAGGCTGGACGGTGTGACAACTCGATGTAAATAATGCCTTTCTTAATGGGGATCTCGAGGAAACGGTGTTCATGTAGCAACCTCCTGGCTTTGTGAATGACTCAAGGCCAAATCATGTCTACCTCCTCAAAATGCTCTCCACGGTCTCAAACAGGCACCACGTGCCTAGTTCACAAAGCTTAAGCGAGCTCTCTCTAGTCTTGGTTTTGTTGACTCTCGAACCGATACTTCACTATTTATTCGGTTTCAAGACAACGAACTATTGGCACTCTTAGTATATGTGGATGATATCCTCATAACCGGTAGTAACTCAGCGTCAGTCGAACAACTTATCCAGGATCTCTACACGCAATTCTCCTTAAAGGATCTTGGCTCTCTCCACTACTTTCTCGGCATTGAGGCACAAAAAGTGCAAAACGGGGTTCTTTTCTCCCAACCTCAATACATCCTGAATCTTCTTAAGAAAGCCAAAATGGACTATGCCAAACCGTGCTCCTCTCCAATAGCTGCTGGCGAACAACTCTCCAAACTAAGTGGAAACCTAATGGAGGATCCCACATTATATCGCAGCACGATTGGTACACTTCAGTACGCGACGATCACATGACCAGAAATTGCCTTTGCGGTGAACAAAGTCTCTCAATTCATGCATTCATTAACCGATCCTCATTGGGGAGCAGTTAAGCGCATCTTGCGATATCTCAAGGGCACAATAACTCATGGTCTTCTCCTTCGCGCTTCTCCATCGCTATGCCTTCAAGCCTTCTCCGATGCCGATTGGACTGGCTGTCCAGACGATAGACGGTCCACGATCAGATATTGTATCTTCCTTGGTTCAAACCTTGTTTCGTGGAGCGCAAAGAAGCTGGCAACGGTAGCTCGCTCTAGCACTGAGGCGGAATATCGCAGCCTCGCAATGGCTACCGCGGAACTTGTGTGGATCAAATTCCTACTACGCTAACTCCACATCCTTCAAAAAGAAATTCCTCTCCTTTGGTGTGATAATATTGGCACAACGTATTTGGCTATCAACCCCATGTTTCATGCTCGTACCAAGCACATTGAGATTGACTACCACTTTGTACGCGAGCTAATTGAACTCAGAACTCTCCAAGTTCGCTTCATTAGGACCAAGGATCAAATTGCTGACATACTTACAAAGAGACTCACAACACCTCACTTCACTCGATTACGTGACAAGCTTACCGTGCTCCGACCCGGCTAGACTTGAGGGGGGGGGGGGGGTATTAGCATAAGTAATATAGAGGTGTATAGGTGTACCTTAGTGTGGAGTAATGTAAGGAATTGTAGAGGATAGATTGTAGATATGTACATGATTAGTTAGAGTTAGTTAGAGACCGGTTCTATAAATAGAACCTTAACTCATTTAACTAATCATCAATTCAAATACAAAATTAATCCAATTCCCTCTCTCTTCTCTTCTATCAATTATATTCCACACAATTTTTTCATATTAACATCAAACAAACAAAGTAAATCTCAGGTATCGAAAAAGCGAACATTAACTATCAAACCATGCTTAAAATCTAAACCAATGTCCCTTTCTGAAAGCTCTGCACCAAGTAATCAGCCGAAGAAAGCGTACCGCACACCGCAATATCAATCCCTAAAGCAATTATTATCCAATGCATCACCACATCATCTCTCATTATCTGTTCCCCACAGATCCTCAGATAAAATGCGCATGGAAAAATTATCACGATTCCAACACTCACCATCGATCCAGTCAGACTCGTGACATATTGAAAGTATGGCACGGTAAGGGCCAAAATCAAGATGACAATTAACAAAACTGACCCTGCGATTCCACGTATTAGCACCTTGGTCCGGTTCCCCATGGACGAAGGGAGGTGGTTTTCAAGTTGGATTGTGAAAGGAGCGATGTTTAATGCGTATTTAGTCATTGGTGTCAGTACAGCGGCCCACAACGCAAGTTTTGTGGCAACTTGATGAGGTGGCATGCTTAGGGTTACTTGAGCATTTACTGTCGGTCCGAAGAGTTTCGCGCCGGTAAAGGCTAACGATATGAAGAGAGTCGTTACAATAGTGAAGCTTATAATTGTTACCTACAATTTATGTTTAAAATATATCATTAGCATTTTGTTTCTCAATTAAATTTATGTAATTTCAAATGATTTAAATTTTAAGGTAACCTTCTTTATCAAATTTGGACATGATTTTCACCAAATTAAAAATAGTGAGAATTAATGGAATTACCTTGGTAAACTTGGAAGGATCCTTCATGGAATTGTGAATACTCGGAAAGATGACATGTCCCGCATAACTAAAGAAATACAACCCAAAAACCATAAAAGTATTTTCCCATTGAAAAACCGGTATATACTGATTCGCATCAAGATGACCGAAAACCGCGGTCCACAAAACCGTGAAAAATATAAGCATAGACATCATTATTCCACCGAAGGACAGAAAAGAGATGGACGAAAGATCTCTCAACCAGAGGCCAGGAAGAGCCATAAGAATCGCTATAATGGTCAACAGATGAGCAGTTGGTATGTCAAGATGAGACAAAGCTAAGTGGACACCTGGCAGAGTGAGCGGTAAATTATCGCTGAGAGAAATCGTGTAGGAAACGAGCGAAAAGAAGATTTCGAGGTAGATGAAGATCGACACTATAACCCTGCCTTTCATGCCGAATGCCTGAGCTCCTATGTCTTGGTAGGTTTTCAAATTAGGGTTTTCGTTCATACATTTTCCGAGTAAATGAGCGGTATATGCACATAAGATCCCTGTACCGACTAGCATAAATGCTGAGGTCCAGCCTCCATTTTCTAGTGCATATGGAATTGAGAGTAGCCCCAAACCTAAAAAACAAAATAAAAATGATAAGATTCAACTGATCAAAATATGGTTTTTGAAATAATTTTTTTTTTGAGATGAACAATTAATAAGTTTTATATGAAAAAAAATGTACCGATAAGCATGCCGGTCATGTTGAGTACTGAATTGAAAACAGAGCTCGTGCCGTTAACGCTATTCTCATTTAATATTACAAATTCAACCCGATTAGTTACATCCTTTTTGCAACTGCATTCCTTATTCGCTTCCACACAGGAATCACATCTTGAGTCGTATTCCTCAATGGGTTGTTCGATCTCCGAAACCCGACTCACATTGGGTAGTCCTAGTTTGATTTTACAGATGGTTACTAATTCACAAAAACAAGCAAGGGCGGTTTCTTCATTCGAACAAGGCTGACGGTTCAGTTCCGTCATGTTTGGATGAGGAACTGTGTGTTTATTAGTTGAATTTGAAGGGGTTCCGTGAGGTTTTGTAAGGCAGCTAAAGCTTGTTTGTTGTAAAGAGATAAGAATTAATGAGTGGAGGTATTTCATAGTCGAGGTATTTATAGTCGGAGTTTGAACTCAAGGAGTTGGCAGTGAAAAGAATCTGAATCATCTATGGGCTGTCTAGTTGTGAAGTCATTGAAACAAATCTAAGATCCAAGTCTCACATTTTCTTTTGTATGTTTATTATGTCTTTGTGTATTTTATTATATGTAAAATCCATGTAATTGATTGATTCACTATACAGATCAATTGTTGATAAATTTTCATAATATACTACTTTAATAGGGAAGGTCAACTATAAAACGCACATTCACTGTAACAATTAATTATGCACATTCACTGTATTATAAAAAGGCAGTTAATATTGACTAATATATTAATTAAATATATTATATAATATATCTTTAATATTAATAGTAATTATTTCGGTTTTAATTTTGACTTCTCAGAACATGAGAAAATGGTATGGCATAATAATAATAATAATAATAATAATAATAATAATCTCTTCTGTAAAGTTTTTTTTATTTTTGCTCTTTTGTAAAAGTTGATACCTACTAACTACTACATCAGAAACGAAATTCGTGATATAACACAAACTTGGTGTAAATTCATTCTTGGTCTTCGAGGTTGTTTTATTAGGTGAAAACTCTGAACAGAAATAGTTCTGAAGAAAAGATGTGTGTTTCGTTTTTGAAGGGAAAAAGAAAATGAAAGGTTTGATTTCACACATTTTTTTCTTTGGTTTTCTTTCCATTTTAGAGAATAAAAAATTGTTTGGTTTTCTTCCATTTAGATAATAAATACATGAGATTGGAGATATCTTTTCTTTAATTTTGACTGCATGTCTTACTCAAATATAGCTACAACTTTAACTTAATTAATTAATTGAATTGTATTATATATAACTGGCATGTTTTTAGTTTTTAATATATATGATTACCACATTTTGTTTGTATTATGTAAAGTACAATTTTATCAACAATGTATATATTTTAAAACGGAGACCTAATTTTATATACAGATTTTCTCTAATAACTATCATAATATACTCTTCAATCAAGTAAATTTTAGAAGAGACCTGTTATTGAGTGTCCAAATAAGATTTTCTAACAAAAAAGAGGGGGGATAGATAAAAGGGTCCTGATATTGCGTGTTCTGTTTGGGGACGTCTCGCGCACGAATGCTAACGTGGCACAGCCAGAGGACGACGGGAGAATGACAGACTTCAGTCCCTGCACCTCCCATCTGAGCTGCAGCGTCTAGAGCACGACACCATGGCTGCTGAAAGCTCAGATCTGAAAACAACGCCCAGCGACACAAACGGTATATAGATAGTGTATAATTCAAACAAACAGTATACAGTTCAGACAAGCAAAACAATATCTATAATTCAAATCAAAATAGTATATAGTTGGTATATCATTTTGATAAAACAATATATATACTCGGCGACATAAACGGTATATAGATGGTGTATAATTCAAACAAACAATATATAGTTCAGACAAGCAAAACAATAAGTATAATTCAGATCAAAACAGTATATAGTCGGTATACCATTTTGATAAAACGGTATATATATCCAGTGATACAAACGGTATATAGATGGTGTATAATTCAAACAAACAGTATATAGTTCAGACAAGCAAAACAATATGAATAATTTAAATAAAAACAGTATATAGGTGGTATACTATTTTGAAAAAAAAATATATATATTTCAGATCAAAACAATATATAGTTCAGATAAATGGTATATAAATATATAGCAAATATATAATTCAGACAAACGTTATATATATTAGTATCCGTTCTGATAAAACAATATATATAATTCAGACTAAAACAGTATATAGATGGTGATATAACACTATATAATTATACATAGTACTAAACGTTATATACATATGTTATTACTCGAACAAAACAATATATATATAACGCAATATATCTCCGACCAAAACAGTATATAGCAAGGGTGGCGCGTCAGAGCGACGAAAAAATGAAAAATCAAGAATTTTTGCCCCCAGACCTATCACGCACAGCTACAGATCACGTCCAGGGAGTCCCCAAATAGGGCCTGATTTTCATTTTCCCTGGATAAAAATCATTTTTTAACATATATTCCTTATATATCTTTTTATCATATTCATATATATACATTTACTTTTTTATAAATGAACATAAAAATCAGTAATTTATAGATCCATAGGAGTCATTTTCCCTTCCAAAACTACACTACCAAACAAGGCCGTGCCGTGTCACTTGACCATATTCTGGTCCAAATTCCAATTACAATTGAACTTTGAGTTGAGATAGTATTTGACTGACTTCAGATACTTTCCATGCACGTCAATAAAATCCCACCCAACATATTAACTTAGCTCTAAGTCAGAAGTGAGATGAAAATGCAGTACCCTCTTGATAAGAAATCTTTATTTATAACATTAAAAAAAAGGAAATCTTTATTTAGGCTTTTGTTAAAACTTTTTTTCTAATTGATGGATTTTGTTAGAACTTGTATAAAGCATTAGCTGCATTTAATTTCACGACAGAAATGTTGCGATGGTATCTGAACATCTGGTATAAATAACTTTAAGAGAAAATAGATTTTTCTATATAATTTTCTTTCTACTAGACTGTATTGTGTGTGAGACCATATCTTTTATTCAAGCATACATGTTTTCTAATTTATTTAGACAAATCTAAATACATGACTCAAATTAGTATTTTGCTTGTAATAGCAGTCCAGTATGGTAGTGAGAGTCAGAGATAGTCCAAAATCCAAATTTGTAGGTTTCTGGAATTAATAGATTCTTGGAATTAGTTCGGCATATCATATCAACTTAGTCCAATTTGTAGGCTATTTCATAAATGAATTTTCGCAATTCCCAGGACAGGAAAAATATTTTGTGGATTTCTACTGTACATTATATATTCCACGTGTACTTAAGGGTGTATTTAAGTGCTTGATAATACTATATTTGTATCTGGTCTTTTTTCTTTCCGTTCCTTTTCCATTATGAATCCCTACATGTAACTCTTATCTTTTAATCAAAACATTGAATAGTTGCCACTTGCAACTACGCCTTCAAAAAAGGTATTTGTACCATATCATGTTGCTAATTTGAATTTGAAAGTCTCTATTCTTTCATGGGCCACACAAGCCTAATATATTTATTGCCTAATATATTTATTTAATTTTATTCAAGCCCAAATTAGGAGACAATGAAGGTTTATTAAAGAACTTCTGGCATTCTAATATTTAAGTGATACATATTATAAAAAATAAATTCCATATCTTGGAAAGTCTATAACCTATACATATGTTGTAGTTGAAAGCTGCCTTCTGATGAATCCACGTCAGTGATTTTATTATGAGCCGTTTGATTTTAATCCTATGGCTAACAAAAGTGCGCGGTATACCGAGGACATCTTAGGCTAGGCTCACGTTGCACACATGTCAATTTTTTATTGGTTGAAATGAATGGTGTATGGTGTACGGGCTTGGAAATTTTTTTTTAACAAGAATAGAAAGAAATGAAGATCTCCTATTTACATCTCTTAATGGCAAATGATAGGAGTAGAAATTGATTTGATTGGAGCAGAAAATTTAATAATAAAATTATACTTTTATCCTTTTCTAATGCATTCATCTGTTCAATTCAAAAAAATACATAAGTAATAAATATTTTTCTAGAAGAGAGCACTAATTTATTATATATAATCGCAGCTATATAAATAAATAAATATTATTATATGAATATGACTAATTAAAATTGAGAGATAACACTCTTATTTGTATCATTTCAGGATGACATTTGAGTCATTTGAACCTTCTAATTTGTAAAACAAAGTTCAAGAAAAATTATGAAAGAAATAAATAGTAACCTATACCTTGACTTGACTAGAACGCAACAAGTGACTTTCACTAGCTTGTAAATTGAAATACAAATTTTAGGCCCAAGAGATTGTAAATGAAGTTTGTAAATGGTTTTTGATGCAGAGAAGAGACAAAATAAATAAGGAAATAAGCATAAAATATGTCTTGAATAAATTAGAGAGATTCATATTAATCAACATTTATTATTCAAATTCGTATTTTCTTTTTCAGCTTAATTGATTGGCACGCATAACGCATAGAAAAAGAAAAAGGTGAAAGTGTAATTTTATTATAAACATTTCCCGCTCGCATAAAAAAAAATTCCTGCGCATATCACCACCCCTCTTAATTTCTCTCTCCACTTCTTTCCCATATCCGTAAACTAGCCCCTCGCCTCCTCTGTGCAGGCCTCCGCGAGTCCACCGCCGCTGTCATCTTTGGCACTAATTCAAGCCCTAGACTCGAGATTACATGAGAAACCCTGCAGTAAGTGACTGAATCCCTTCGTTTGCGGCTGATGGACCATAACTTGGCGTCGCTATGCGTACAGGTGGAAGGTACTGGATCCGCGGGTGGTTCTCTGACGTGGCGGTGGAGGCGAGGGGGTACAATTATTGGTTCCACTGATTGATTCTCTCACGCAGTGCGTATTTTAGGTACTTGATTAAACGATTGTTTCGTTTTATCTAAACTTGAGATGGAATTGGATTTTACTTGTATTTGATTTTCATCAAAGTAGTGATTGATGCATGCATGTTTGATTGTAGAATTTCTTAATTAGGATCTGATCAAGATTGAATGTTAATTTCCTCAAATTCTTAGTTGTAGTTGTAAATTTTATGAATTAATAAAGAATTTCTCATAAAAAATCTTGAATTAGAGTATAATTCTTTCATTTTCACCATGCATCTATTCGTTTATTTGCTCCAATTTGGGTTGTGCGTCAGTAAATGTCAAACACATTTATCCAGTATCTTTTATTTTACTTAGAGTTGGCAAAATCTGACCCGACCCGACCCACCCGAAATCTGACTTGACCGACCCGGAAATGTTGACAAGTCAACGACCTGAAACCCGACCCGACCGGAACCCGAACCCAAACGACCCAAGATCCGAAATATCCGGAACCCAAACGACCCGAGACCCGAATGAACCGAGACCCAAATGACCCGAGACCCGAACGACCTAAATCCGAATAAGCCGAGAACCAAATGACCCGAATATAAATAATATGAACTTTTATATAATGAATGAATGGTCATGCACCTGTTGATTTCACTATTATACTACTATTATATATTATTTTATAATATCTTATTTTGCTTCTTATAATATCAACATATTATTTTAGAAAATAATATATTAATTATATTGATTTCTAAAACATAAAATTATATGTGAAACTTTTGAGGTCATCGACCTCCTTTTACAGCTTGCGCAAAATTGAAAATAAATAGATATTTATTTAATCAAAGATTTTTTATTACAAGTTAAACACGGTGCGTAACTAGAGCTGACAAAATCTATTGACCCAAAAACCCGACCCGACCCACCCGAACTGATCCTAAAAT
>JAJHPC010000019.1:8726255-8921255 GCA_024447665.1 Juncus inflexus | reverse complement strand
GTGTTGCGTCAGTTTCAACTCGTGCAACAAGTTCCTTAACCAAGTTGCATGGCATACACACCAAGATGCTGCTACGTATTCCGCCTCGCACGTCGATAATGTCACTATTGGTTGTTTCTTTGAGGACCATGTGAATGCCGTATCTCCCATATAAAACACATACCCCGATGTGCTTTTACGATCATCAACATCTCCGCACCAATCGCTATCGGAATATCCCACTAGCTTGAAATCTTCTGTTTTGGAATAGAATAACCCAAATGATTCAGTTCCCCGAATATATCGCAAAATTCTCTTTATCGCTTTTAAATGCGTATAGACCGGCTCCTCCATGAATCGACTCACAACTCCAACACTATAAGAAATGTCCGGTCTTGTGCATGTGAGATAGCGGAGACTCCCAACTAGACTTCGATATTTGGTCGCATCTACTCGTTCACCACCATCAAACTTAGAAAGTTTCGCCCCGGGTTCCATCGGTGTCAATACCGGGTTGCAATCTGCCATTTTGTTCCTTTTCAGAATTTCTTTTGCATATGTTTCTTGTGACACAAAAATCCCAGTCTTTCCTTGTCTAACCTCCAGACCAAGGAAATACTTCATCAAACCCAAATCCGTCATCTCGAACTCCCGAGTCATCACGCTTTTGAACTCCTCTATCATCTCACCATTGTTCCCCATAAAGATGAGGTCATCAACATAAAGAGCGACAAGGAGCAAATTGCCTTCATTCTTTTTTACGTATAGTGCATGCTCGTATGGACATTGAGTAAACCCGTTCTCCTTGAAGTAAGTGTCGATGCGAGTATTCCAAGCTCGAGGTGCTTGTTTCAACCCGTAAAGTGCCTTCTTCAATTTCAGCACCTTCTTCTCTTCCCCGATTTTCATGTACCCGGGTGGTTGCTCTACGTACACCTCTTCTTCTAGCACGCCATTCAAAAATGCCGACTTGACGTCCATTTGAAAAATTTGCCATTTGAATTGTGCTGCTTGAGCTATGAGAAGGCGAATCGTCTCCATTCTTGCAACTGGGGCAAAGACTTCATCATAGTCTATCCCCGCCTTTTGTCGATAGCCCTTTGCAACTAGCCTTGCCTTGTACCGCTCTATCTCACCTTGAGCGTTCATCTTCTTTTTGTATACCCATTTTACTCCTATGGGCTGACTTCCTTTTGGCAATTCAACCAACTCCCAAGTTTGGTTTCGCTCTATTGCTTTTATTTCTTCATTCATGGCTGCTTGCCACTTCTCATTTCGTACCGCTTCCTCAAATGTAATTGTTTCGGCATCCGCCAAAAGACAAATTAAATGTACCTCACTTGTCGAGTCGTACAAATCTTGCATGCTTCGCATCCTTGGTTGTCTTGGCTCATCTTCAACATCAGATGGTACGGGGCTAGTCGATACAAAGGTTGATGCCGGTGATTCTCCTTTCTCAGCCTCACCTAACTCGGCCTCATCATGTGTCATCTCATCTTTGTTATTCCAATCCCACGTGCTCTCTTCATTCACATGTACGTCCCGGCTCACCACAACTTTCCTTCCAATTGGGTCGAAGAGCTTGTATGCCTTTGTTTTCTCGTCATATCCAATGAGCACGAACTTCTTGCTTTTATCGTCGAGCTTAGTCCTCCTTTGATCCGGTACGTGTGCATAAGCCACACTACCGAATACTTTGAAATGTGATACAGTCGGCTTTTGACCACTCCAAGCCTCTTGGGGTGTTATCTCACCTAACTTCGCATGTGGGCATCGATTTTGTATATACACG
Organism: Juncus inflexus; assembly: GCA_024447665.1. Taxonomy (NCBI): domain Eukaryota; kingdom Viridiplantae; phylum Streptophyta; class Magnoliopsida; order Poales; family Juncaceae; genus Juncus; species Juncus inflexus. The sequence goes on along the minus strand of JAJHPC010000019.1, from coordinate 8,919,484 downwards.
GCACATTGTACCGCCTCTGCCCAAAATTCTTTTGGCATACCTTTGCTTTTCAACATCGACCGAACCATGTCGAGGATGGTCCGGTTCTTCCTCTCGGCCACACCATTTTGTTGAGGAGAGTATGGTGCAGTCAAGAATCGTTTAATCTCATACTTCTCGCAATAACTCATGAAAGCGGTTGACATGTACTCCCCGCCTCTATCCGACCGTAACGCCTTGATGTAAGTCCCGGTCATCTTCTCGACTAAAACCTTGAATCTTTTGAACACTTCGAGAGCCTCAGATTTTTCCTTCAAAAAATAAACCCATGTCCTCCTTGTATTATCGTCTACAAATGTGATGAAATATCTTTTCTCACTGAATGATTTGGGTGTAATTGGGCCACATATGTCGGTATGCACCAACTCGAGAGGTCTTTCTGCTCGATATTTCGCCTTTTCGGAAATGAGGTCCTTGCTTGCTTGCCGAATAAACATCCTTCGCAAAACTTGGTGATGTAGTCCATGTCTGGTAGCCCATGGACCATGTTCTTCTTGGCCAACTCCTTTAGGCCACCATAATGAAGGTGACCAAACCTTAGATGCCATAATGCCGATTTGTCCTCCATATCGACTTGTAGACATTTTTCCTGCACATTTCGCAAGTTGAGCTTGTACATGCGATTTTTGGCCATTTCAACTCGTGCTACCAAGCGTCCTTGATTGTCTTTTAATTGTAGTACCCGGTTTTTCATGAATACCGAGTATCCCTTCTCCATGAGTTGTCCCATACTCAAAATATTACTCTTAAGATCAGGTACGTAATAAACATCCTCGATTGACCCTTCCGTACCACCTTTTTGTAAATAGTGCACCGTACCTTGACCTTTTACTTGGATCTTTGATGCGTCTCCGAATGACACGTGTCCATTTTCAATCTCTCGCATCTCCTTGAATAAGTGCTTGTGCCCGCACATGTGGTTGCTTGCACCGGTGTCGAGGTACCGCATCGTATCGCCATCGGTGTTGATATCGTTGTATGCCATCATGAGAAACCCATCTTTCATCTCATCCTCCGTGACAAGGTTGGTGTTCTCCTCCACTTTCTTTTCGGCATAGCAAACTTTTGCGTAATGCCCGACCTTGCCGCAATTGTAACACTTGTCGGAGTTGCAGTCCTTCGCATAGTGACCGTATTTGCCACACTTATAGCACTCGACATTATAGTGATTTGACCGGCCACCTCTCCCACGACCAGGTCCTCTACCTCGCCAATTTTGTTGGCTTGACTGCCCCTTCTCCTCATAGTATCCACCTCGACCGCGGCCTCCACCACTGCGATCATTGCTGCGACCTCCACGGCCACGCCCTCTTCCACGAAAGTTTTGAGTGTAGAGTGCATTTTCGTCTTTGATAGGCATCTTGGCTTGCAGCGCTTCGTCAAGCGACTCGTTCTTCTTCTTCTTGCGTTGCTCGTGTGCCTCTAACGACCCAACGAGATCGTCAATAGTTAGCTCCTCTAGGTCCTTCGATTCTTCGATGGCACACACGACATTCTCGAAATTCTCGGTTAGCGACCGCAGAATTTTTTCCACGACCCTCGAGTCCTTTAGAGTTTCACCATTACACTTGAGCTGATTTACCACGGTTTGCACACGTGTGATGTAGTCGGATACACCTTCTGACTCCTTCATCTTCATACACTCCAACTCGCCGCGTAGAGTTTGGAGTCTTACTTGCTTTACTCGGTCGGTTCCCTTGAAAACTTTTTGCAATGCATCCCATGCTTCCTTGCCCGTTACCGCGCTTGCTATCTTTTCAAAATCTGACTCGTCAACTGCTTGGAACAGCATGTATAGCGCTGTCTTGTCATTCATTCGCTTTTGTTTCAACGCCTTGATTTCACTTACTGTCATATCGTCGGTATTCTCTGGTTCGGTATAGCCGTTCTCGACTACGTCCCATGCATCTTGGGCCCCGAGTAGTGCTCGCATCTGGATGCTCCAGTTGTTGTAGTTAACTCTCGTCAATCGTGGCAGTGACATACCCCCAAACGACATTCTCCCGGGATTCGCCATCGGCTCTGATGCCAATTTGTGGATTTACCCTCGCAAACTCACAATTTTAATGGAAGAAGAACAACTTTCCTTTTCTTAATATTTCTTAATATATTTCTTTCTTCTTGTCTCTTACAAAATGAAATTGGGTTCTATTTATAGGCTAAATGGTTCATGCATACATGAATCACATTAAACCCTAACATTATACTCACACAATTATCTAAGTACATGATCCATATTTCTAGATGGTGGATACATGTATTACAATTATCTAGATGAATTTACATAGAAAAAATACAAATATTATTTTTTTGGCTTGGGGTTATCAACAGCAATAACCCCTCTATTGAGATTGATCTTAAATTTCTTGACAAAGCTTACAGTCTGGCTGAATAAACATTAGAACTCAGTAAATATGATTTCTTGAATATTGTATTATATTAGTTAGTGCTTAATAAATAATTGATTAAAAGCCAAACATGCATTTGATGAGGTGAAGTTGTTTCCGAGTTGAGATAGCTTGGGTAAATAATTATACGAGGATAGCACTTCAAGCTCATAAACACCCTTGTAATATAAAAGCCTAACACACTCTTTTTCTCATATCATGTGGATCTCCCTCTTTGAATGCTCATAACCAAAGATTTTGAGGAAGAAATGGTACCGACCACCATAACTACGGCTCCGAAAATCATAATCAGATATTTAGTCGCCATCACAGGCTTCGACACTTGCCCTCTGCAAATCTTCAGATAAAACGCGCACGGAAAAACTAGACAAATACTGACACTAACTAACGAGCCGGTTAGACTCAACACGTATTGAAAATAAGGCACGGATAGTACCAAAATAAGGATCAAACTTAACAAAACAGACCCCACACTTCCTCGTATTAGCATGCGGAACCCATGTGTCATTGAAGGAGGGAGGTTGTGTTCTAGTTGGATAGCGAAAGGCGCGAATTCAAGTGCGTATTTGGTAATTGGAGTTAGAACGGTTGCCCAAAGTGCAATTTTGGTTGCGATTTGATGAGATGGCATGCTTAGGATTATCTGAGAATTCACTGACGGGCCGAAGAGTTTCGCACCGGTGAAAGCTAGACATGTGTAGAGGACTGTGACGATTGTAAAGCTTGTTATGGACACCTGTGAAATTAGAGTATATTGAAAATATTAGATATTGATTGTCAGTTCGGTAAAATATTTCTTTTAATTTATAACAAATATTTTAAGTTCTCAAGTGAGAAATATTTTGTAAAGAAAAAAGAGAAAATATCTCAATGCAATTGATGGATTTTGAATCCCCAATTTCTTAATTCCTATATCTCGAGTATGATACTCACCAATGGAATAGGGGTTGTAATAGGTAACAAGTATATATAACATCAAAATTACCATGGTAAACTTAGAAGGATCCTTCATGGCAGAATAAATATTAGGAAAGATGATATGCCCTGCATAGCTAAAGGCATATAATCCAGAAATCGCAGGAATTTTGTGCAATTGAAGCATTGGTATACTCTGATCAGCTTGAATAACACCAAAAGCCACTGTTCATATAACCGTCAAAAATATAAGCAAAGACATCAATATTCCTCCGAAAGAGAGAAAAGAGATGGAAGAAAGATCTCTCAACCAAAGACTCGGAATCGCCACTAAGACAGCTATGACTGTCAGCAGTTGAGCTGTCGATACATGTATGTGAGGCAGTGTCATGTGGATCTTGTCAAAAACTAACGGTAGATTGTCGCTCAGAGAGACGGTATGCGAAAAAGATCTCAAGATAGATAAAGTGGAGGCCAAAACCCTGCCTTTGGTACCAAATGCTTCAGCTCCAATGTCTTGATAGGCTTTGGAACTAGGGTTGTTATCAAGACACTTGCCAATAATGTGCGAGGTGTATGTGCAAATAATGCCGAGACCGATTAATAGGAATAGTGAGGCCCAGCCTCCATTTTCAAGCGCGTATGGAGTTGAAAGCTGCCCGAGACCTAACCATGGTGGAAAAAGAAGATAAAATTAAGTCCAATTTTGATCAGTTATATATATTATCAAGAAATATGAGCTAATTAATGAGGAGCAATTTTAATATTTAATAGTACTAATGCTTCATTAAACAATTCCATATTTGATCATGGGAACTTTACCATGACTTATTATATATACTTCAAAAGTTCAAACGAAAAATTTATATGTCCATGACCATGAAAATTTTAATAAGAAAAATATTGCATCTTGTGCAAAAACTTACTCCCAGATTGTTCTTTTTCAGGTAAATTTATTATGTCTTTTATGTAAATATACAACAATCATACGAAACTTAAGTACCTATAAGCATTCCAACCATGTTGAGCATAGAATGGAAGAACGAGCTACTAGGCTTGACGTGACAATGATCATCTCATACACATGCGAGTCGACTCAAATTGTCATGTCCAAAGTCACGTTCCTTACTCTCTTCTACACAAACCTCACATTTAGAAGTGTATTTCTTCGTGAGTTGAGCCGCTACAATGCGGGCACCATGCACCGACTCAAAATCGCCACTTGATGACTATTATTTGCAAAACACGACCACCATTTTTTGCCATTTTCTTCACTTACACCAGCCATGTAACTTAAAAGTATTGTTAGTGTATGTCTATGTCTGTTTCGTACTTGAATATATTCTAAGAGGCTTGTATTGAAATGAGAATTAGTAAGGGGGTATTTATAGTATGCTAAGTGTGTGTAAAATTATGGTTTTTGTGAGGTGACAAGGATTCCAATTTACAAGGAATATGGAGATACGTATAAAATAGTAGTGATGTGTGGTGGCCAATTGTGAAGGGTTTTGGTAGGCAAATTGGATAAATTAGGGATTCTGGTTCAAGGTTTGATTCTTTGCATGTGTTTTGAGTTGGCTAAACGTGTACATCATAGATCACTCCTTCATTCCAGTTTCCCAAATAATGTTTATATATTCTAATTTTAATTCTCATATGGATCAGATTCAGAAAGTCATAAACACAAATAGAGCAATACATTCTTTTAGGCAGAAGATAATTTCCCGCTATATACTTGATTTCCGTAGGTAGAAGTATAAATGGATGATATTCAAGTAAATAAATATTCAATAATTCATAAAATGGTGCAAATCGAAATCCAAATTAATAATTTCTCTTGGATCTTATAACAGTTATACAGTTATTTAAATTATCATAAGATATCACTTCAAAAAAAAAAATTATCATAAGAAACATGTTTGTAATTTTCTTCAGAGTCAATAAGAATAACAAAAAATTTACTAGATTTATGTATATAACAATAATAAATATATATTTTTCATTTGTTGTTGATAGAATAGATATGACACTATGTGTCGCATTTATTATTTAATACGAATAAATATTGAACTCATGATCTATGACTTACACTCAATTATCTAGGCCTTGAACCAATTTACAGTGATATATATATATTTTCAGAAAACACAAGTTTCTTCTCATAGACTTGGGGGGGATTAATTTTACTTATTTTCAAAGTATTTTAGTTATCCTATATAGAGGATGACTAAATAACTTGTATAAGCAAAATTTGGATTTTGCTTGTGACCAAAATACTACATATATCATCAAAAATTCAAATTTCAACCGTACGGATGGAATATATATGTTTTGAATATGTTGTAAATTAATTTTCACAATAATCAGAATATTATATCATTACCATCATATATTATCAAAATGCATCAAAATATATGTAATACATATCATATATATTTTGATGAATTTTGATGATACATGATGGCAATAATATTGTATTCCGATTCTTGTGAAAATTAATTTACATCATATTCAAAACATATATATTCCATCCGTACGGTTGAAATTTGAATTTTTGATGAATTTTGGTCACAAGTAAAATCCCGACTTTGCTTGTACAAGTTGTTTAGTCATCCTCTCCTATATATATACCCCATTAATTACTATTTTTGGTGATTGATTGTTGTACACCACTATGAAGAATATGATGCTTAATAAACACAATGGATGAATACCTTCCATTTATGCCTCCATTATCATGACATGAGGATTAATTATGCCTCAATTATCATGAAAAATCGGTCACGATTACAAATTTCCACTACACACGCCCGTTCGTTTAAAATAGTCTCCAATCACTTCTCCAACCGAAACGACTCACAACAAACTCGATTATCAATCAAATTGATTCTCCAAAATGACTTTCACAAATTCAACCGAATCAATAAGATGCCAAGAATCATTTCGTCCTCTATCGGTATCCACACGGAACAACCCCTTTAAACGGATGAAGAAATTATATGCTAGTCTCCGTTCTTCATGTTTTCAATCACAGAAAATTACAAAGAGAAATTCGGAATTTTCTCTCTTTTCTCTTTCTCTCTCTTGTATCTAACAAAATAGAATTAGAATTATGAATGACATAGATTGAAATCTGAGAACCTCTTGGCTATATATAGTCCATATTTTCAAAGAGGAGCATTTATTCATTTAATCCTATGTAACAATATGTGTAACACATCTTATCATATAAGATGTAGGATTTTATGTGGCAATAACTATATAACATTTTAAATAACTTATCACATAAGTTATTATTTTCTATGTACATTTCAACGGTTATTCTTTGTATGCGACCCTATAGGTTTACTTAATGTTGGCAATAATCACAACTTATTATAAATCATGAGCGGACTCTAGCAAGCCATCATGAATACCCAATTTAAACTCATCAAGAGGCCTTAAGATATCTTTCTCATTTACGAGATAAACAAATCTTATCTTGATCTATCTCATTCCTCCGTATGTTTCATTATGTACCTAATCATAACCCTTATGGTTACTCGGTTAAAGATAATGTTAGATTATGTTAAAGTACATAATTTCATATGTAGAAAACCGAGATAATCTCAAGTCTAAGGATAACAATACTATTAATGAGACATACCAATGATACGAACCATGTGGTATTCTCCCGGTGGGTCAGTCCAATATATGTTCTCCAACATATATCTATGTTAATGATTTGGTAATGCTTACTCATAATCAGTAAAACATGACCATCAATCAACTAACATACTTTACATGTATAGCTTGCATACTTAAATAAGTATATTGTATATGATTCTGCAAGTATATTTGTCTCCACAAATATCCTATAAATGATCAGGGATGGTTTAGAATATGTTTTTTCATACTACTCTGTAGTTTTACTATCAGAATCACAGATTCTTATGATACAAAGCTGAATAACATATTCAAAGTTTATTTTAAATCAAAAGAATAAAATAACCAAAATGCACTATATTAAATATCTCTAAACAAATATAACATAAATATCTAAACATAACATAAATAATCTAAACCTAAACATAACATAAATAATCCAAATAACCACAGTCCAAACTAAACCATAATTCAAAATAACACAGCACAAATAGCACAAATAAATCTACCGAACCCCGCGCCCCCTACCGCGCCCATACCACGCCCTGCCTGAGACTCAGTCTGAGTTCTACTGCGTCCCCTACCACGACCTAGCTCCAGGTATGATGTAGGGGTGGCAAATGGGTGGGTCGGCTCGGGTTCGGGCCGGGTCACTTCGGGTTCGGGTCATTTGGGTCTCGGGTCGTTCGGGTTCAGGTCGGGTTTCGGGTCGTTGAATTGTCAATATTTTCGGGTCGGGTCGGGTTTGGGTTCGGGTCGGGTCGGATTTTTGGATCAGGTCCTATTTTGCCAAAGTTATGCAGTGTGTTTAACTTGTGATAAAAAATCTTTGTTCGAATAAATGTCTATGTATTTTTAATTTTGCGCTCAAAAGTCTCAAGTAGAGTTTTATATCTTAGAAACCAATATAATTAATATATTATATTCATAAAATAATATATTGACATTATAAAAACAAAATAGAATATTATAAAATATTATAAGAATAAAATCAACAGTTTCATTATCATTCATTCATTATATGCAAGTTCAGGTCATTCAAATTCGAGTAAATGAGCAGATTATTCGGGTTATAGGTCATTCAGGTTTGGGTCAATTCGGGTTCGGGTCTTCGGGTCTCGGGTCGGGTCGGGTTTCGGGTCGTTGACTTGTCAATATTTTCGGGTCGGGTCGGGTCGGGTCTAGGTTCGGGTTGGTCGGTCGGGTTTTTGGGCCGGGTCAGCTTTTGCCACCTCTAGTAAGCTGGCTGACGCCTACGCCATTTCATCCATCATCATCATCATCATCATCATCATAAGCTTCTTCTTCGGGTCAGTCAAGATAATGCCATGGAAGTCCGGAGGGATATTCATTAGCCTTAACATATCCCGTCTTCATGCACCCTAACATGTCTTGCATGATGGCTCTCTTCTTCTTCCCGCTCCATCTTTTCCGAACGGATTTTAACCCCATTTTAAAGGCCCTTATAAAGCTTTCCATCTTAAAATAAATAACATATCATTATATTATAATTAAAAAAATATTAACATATTAAAATTATTTAACTTTAAAAATAAATTAACATTATCATTTTTCTTTTGTCCAGAACAATCAGACAATACAAGGACGAACCATGTAAGATGGTTGACTGCACAAATCTAGCAGATTCGTTTCCGTACCAACGCATGTAATCCAAATGTTTCGCCGGATTCCACGACCTTCTCTTCAATTTATGCTAATTATACAACCAATATTCCCATCTGCCATAATTCATCTCCTGAATATATTCCACATGAACGGTAGGCCAATCACCCCCGCGGTTATGAATCATCTTATACAATGTTTTATTATATGCACACGTTTCTTGTGGGGATATTTTTTGATGAAGCCCGAACTGTCACATCACCCTCGCGAATCTCTTTCAAGGCCGCAAATCGGTGGTAATCTCTCACGATAACGGTTGTATGATGTCCAATCAATATGAGATTCATGAAGGTTGTCCAACTGGTCTCGATTTCCCCCACAAATGAGTAGATCCGGGTCTCTCTTTGATACTGGGACCAATCCAAACAAACCTAACAATATCATTCTCATCCGGATCATCGTACATTTGTAAGCGATCCGGGTCCATACCGTGCTCCGGTTCCGGTCCTCCGAACATGAAATGCGTCCACACCTACAGCTGAAGCAACATAACACAACCCCCTATATTCTTCTTCCCAATTTCTGTGCTCTTGCACAACTCCCTGTACAAATACGCTAACACTGCAGTACACCATGACCAGTCTTCCAATTTTTTCATATCCTCTAAAAATACCAGAGGAACAACCGATACACTATCTCCCGACGCCTCCATAAACAAAATATCATTACACAATGCGAGTATGTACGTGCAGCAATATTGTTCTCTCATTAGCTCCGGAGACCCTTCTTCCAAATCAGCAAAATTTTGAGCGAACCATTTTCTTTTGATCATCATTGCACTATCATGTCTGTAGTCATTTACGCCGGGTGTTTTTCCGAGCAGATTCATAATTTTTTGGCCCCAGTTAAAGTTTCTGGTACTCACACACATGGGATCCCTGTCAACTCTCAACCCCAACAAACACAATACATCCTCCAGTGTAATCGTCATCTCCCCGTGGATCATGTGAAATGTATGTGTTTCCTTTCTCCAACGTTCTTGTAGAGCGGCTAAGATTTTCTTGTCTTGCTTGTTGTATATATCCGATCTTAGCAACTTGCAACAAACTAGACTTCTTCAGATAAATGTTGTTCCATGGCACCTGCAAAAAGGGGGAAAAAAAAATAAGCCATTAGTACGTAATAAAATAAATAAATTTATAAAATCAAATTAAAAAAATAAATACCGTAAGGTGGTGTTGCCTGGAACGGAATGCTTCCAATTCTATCACTCCACCTGTTGCGCAAAAACTTTCGTCCTTTGTTCGTCTTGTAATTCATTGAGAGAATATTTCAAAGGTTCATCTTCTTCGGCTATAGGAGCTTTCCCCTTATTCGCCCGTCAACTAGGTCGACTAGGTCCGGCTCTAGATGCCATCACTATGTAAATATAAATAAATAATTAAAAAAATAAATAAATTTACTAAATAATATTTAAATAAATTATCTTATTGTTATGAATATAATTAATATGGATGTCCAATACTTGGCCCCTAAGAAAAGATAAATTAGGAAATGCTTGTAAGAATGGAAGGAGTTGTGGCAAGGTATTTACTACTGTATATTCTATTGTATTTAGGTTAGATTATTTCCTTTATTGTAATTCTAAATCAGGCAAGAGATTTTCTTGGCCAAGTACTCAACCTCTACTATATAAAGAGGACAGTGACTATTGTATTTCTTAATCCATAATTCAATATATAATTCTCTCATTCCAATTCTCTGTTCTTTGTTCTTTTATTTTATAACACGTTATCAGCACGACTCTACAATAAGCATTTGAAATTCTAAATAACATAACTGAAACTCTGCTTCAGAAGGTACAATTTCAAATTATTAATATTTCATTATATTATTTCTTTTGGATTTCTTTTATTCGATTTTTTCTTTTCTTTTCTTGAAATTCGTTATTTTACAAGCTTCTTTTAAGTAACATATCTTTTCACCAGAAGTTGCAGATTCTCTTTATAGATCAATGCACCAGAAGTTGCTTATTTAAATATTTTTATTTTGCAACCAGAAGTTGCATTTTTATTTTTATTTACGCACCAGAAGTTGCTCGTTTAAATTATTTTGTATGCACCAGAAGTTTCTTCTTTAATTATTTTTGCAATCAGAAGTTGCATGTTTATTTTTATTTACGCACCAGAAGTTGCTTGTTATTTTATTTAAGTAACCAGAAGTTGCATGTTTATTTTTATTTATGCACCAGAAGTTGTATGTATATTTATGCACTAGAAGTTGCAAGTATATTTATCTTTATTCTATGTACGTTTATTTTATGCACATTTACTTTTATGCACATTTACTTTTATGTACATTTATTTTCTACATATTTATTTTTATGCAAATTTATTTTTATTTATGCACATGTAGTTGCAATATTTTTTTTCCTTTGCACACAAGCTGCAAAATTTAATCTATGCACCAGAAGTTGCAAAATATAGCACCAGTAGTTGCAAAAATATAAATCAGAAATATTGTCTAAATCTCGACGATCAACTCTCAAATAATAATTTGAAAAAAGATGAAGAATATATATTAAATAATGATACTCCTTAACTTTTATCTTGCTCTTGAAGCAGCAACAAGATGAAGAGAGTTGTAAGATATATTGAAAACCAATATCATATCTTATTATTGTGAATAAGTAAACTAATGAGTTGTAAAAGAAGAAATTATCAAACTTGTCTAAATAATTACATTCAATTTCCATAAGTGAATGTTACAAAACAATGACATAAATGAGATCAATGCCAGAAATCATTACAAGAAAATCACATAAGACAATGAGAAGATACAATAAGATATCATTTGTAACTGATTCCAAATAATGTATTTTTTATGTTGTATAAAAGAGCATTGGTTAAGTACATGTTGTACACCAAAATTTTTTGTTGAATTCTATAAAGTCTCTTTAAAAGAGAGAAAAAAATGGTTAATTATGTTTATAATTGAAAACCATTTCAGTAAGCTCTTAAATATTACATAAGACTTTTAGGCGGACTTCCTTGACCATATATTTATTCAATTTATTTTATTTATTTATGGAATTGAAAATGTCTGACATTTGTCCAGTAGACATTGAACAACAAAGACAAAACCAAAATTAACCCCATTAACAAAATAACCCTACCCTAACTAATTAACAAAACAAACCCTAAACCTAATTAATGAAAAATTACACTAATTAACAAAAAAAATCCTAATTAATGAAAAATAACCCTAACTAACCAAAATAAAACCTAATTAACACCAAACAAGATAAATTAAAACTAATGAACTTACTAATTAGTTGACGTAACGACTCTATCCAAACGAGGTTCAACTAGAGAGTTGAGGAGAGGAAAAACCCCTGAAATCGCACGAAAACCCCTGAAATCGCACGAAATCAATCACAAAAACAAAACAAATCACAAATTAACAAGCTTAAAATAAATCAAATTTACATGCAAATCTACTCACTTGAACCAAAATTGAAACAAAGAACAAAGGAGGGAGAAGGAGGAGCTCCTGGCCGGTTGGAGGAGCTTCAGGCCGGATTGAGGCGGCGCATTTAGGGTCTAGGTCGGGAGAGGCGGCAGAGGCATGTGGCGGCAGGGAGAAAAGGGGAAGGACGGCGGCGGCTTTAGGTCGGGAGAGGCGGCGGGGAGGAAGGGGGAAGGACGACGACACAGGCGGCTCCGGCGTGGAGGAAGGGGGAAGGACGGTGGTTTTTTTTTCTTTCATTCGCTTCATTCTTTCTTTCTTTCTTTCTTTCGATCGAAAAAAACTAAGGCAGAAGTCAGGGGTCTTTCTTCCTTTCTATATTACGTTCGCTCAAAAAAAAACTAATGCAGAAATCAGAGGATTTGGGTGGAGCCATTCTGGCACGGGCCGTGCCAAAAAACATTATCAGGCACGGGCCGTGCCTGAAAAGTATATATTTATTTTTTAAATAATCAGTCACGGCCCATGCATGATGGTTCTACGGAGCCATTTTCAAATTTTCACTGAAATTCCATTTCGCGGTCTAAATAATTGACTTTCAGGCACGGGCCGTGCCTGATATTAGAGATTCAGGCACGGTTTTCAACATATCAGGCACGGACCATGTCTGAAGGTCAAATATCTACGAAGGTTCTGATTATTTGGCACGGCCTGTGCTTGATTCTCTAGGTATCAGGCACGGTCCCGTGTCTGAAAAAATTACCCTGTGCCTGATAGCTAATTTTGTTGTGGTGAGCTGAAAGTTTTCCTCCCGTACAATTTAATTATTATTAGTAAGTTCGAATTATGAATATGATTTGATGTTTAAATATCAAAAATTACTAAGTTTACCTCCGCATTCTTTTGTTATAATAGAAAAAGCTGTTATGACGCTCAAATATGATGAAGAACTTATATGTAGCGATCACCTTCATTGGTTGCCAAGTTTCCCCACAGGATAAGCGTTATAGGTTTCATGCTGAAAATAGTGAATGCAAAATTAGGTGCAGTAAATTACAATGATGTATATATCAATAATAATTGCTAGAACCATGAATCGACTAAGAGTAAATCTCTAATTTTGTACACTTCCGATGATTCTGTTTCATTGCGTGTTCTTTTCCTGCGTGTTCGCAAGTTTTCAACTTTTGCAACAACAGCCACAATATCTGCATTGTTTTTATGATATCAGTTCTATATTAAATATGTAATGTTTGAGAATTCTTTTTTTTAAATTTAGAGCAAACTTATCGGGTCTTTTTGAAGTTGTATATCACGTATTGCAATGAAATTGGCAAAACTTTTCTAGTAGGAGCGATAAGGCCAACCAACCCAAATGTTATGAATTCAAAACTTGACAAAGTCAAGTTTTTTTGAAAATAAATGTTGAACTTTGAGCTCTCTCTATTAAATAAAATAAAAAAATATTACAATGAAATTGTGAGCTCCATGTTTTGTTTTATTATCTTCTTTTATGAGAAATGGCTCATCAATCACTGCTTCAAATTTTGATTCCCTTGTCAATTTTAGTTGGTATGGATAGTAAAAAACTCGAAAATGCGGTGGACTAGGAGATAGGGAGCTATTTGATATCCAATATACATGATCTTATATTAGGCTTGAACCAATATCTTCAATCTTTTTTTTAGAATACGCAATAGGCGATCATCTATTGTTGCTTATATTATAAAAATAAAGTGTTCGTATTTACAATCACATTTTCAAATAAAAAGAAAAATAGGAAATAGAAAATAGAAATAAGAAGGATGAAGGATGAAAAACAGTTACAATTTGAACCAATATCTTCAATCTCTCCATTGTATATTTTTGATTGGATTTTTGTTCCCTGAAAAGAAAGACAAATTCCATTACTAAACATTTATATTTTTCCTTTATGACAAAATATATTTTTCCTTTATATTTTTAAATGGAAAAAAATGAAGCAAAATATTTATGATGCTCGAAGAAAATTATGCATACGTGCTCATCGATAAGCACAAGGCGTTGGAACCTAACAGTATGATCTTTTGATTGCAACTTAGGTGTTTTTTCCAATAACTTAACTTTAATCAACCAATCTTTGCTCTTAGGTGTTAAATCTGAAATTGCCTTGTTCGAAGTGAGAGCTATCTGCGATAGAATAATACACGAGGTTCTCACTACTATATCATGAAGATGATAATTTTCAATATATTGTTTTAGAAAAAATTCATGATTATCCGCTAATTATGTTACACTGTCATACATAGATTTATGTTAACTTGAGAATAATAATAGTTTTATTTTGCGATTTGGCGTAAAGAAGAGGTGTACCAAACTACGTTGAAATTGCTATTCTTTTTTTCTTTAATAGAAAATTTAGTGTTTCATAATTAAATAGTTCGAAAGATCTTTGTGGTATCGTTTTTTTTATATCATGCAATTTAAAAATAAAATGAAATAATCAATTAAAATGTACTCACCGTTGAGATTGTATGTAGAGACGCAACACAATACATATGATTTTTTTAGTGGAACATTCCTTGTCTTAAGTGTGCCTATTTATAGATTAAGATGATGAAGTTAACTCAGCAGTCAAATAGAGCGTTGCATGAGATAAGAATGAAGTTGTTTGACTTCCAAATATTATTGCATATGCCATGCATATCCACAAAATAACAATAGGTGTAACCATTTCTTAAAGAATGTGTGACCATGGCAATTGACAAGGAGAGTGTGGCTACACATGAAATGGAAATGGCCCACAATACATAATTACTTCTCTAGCAAATTTTATGGATTTTCAACAAAAAATATTTTAGAATTCATTATTTTAATCTTTTAAATTAATTTGTCCTCACACAAATGCCTTGACCCTCAAGAATCACTCCCTGGAGATGAGAATATTGCATGTCACCTCTTATGTTTTTTGGTTTCTTTCAGAGAACATATGTCCAAATGAGGCTCCAGCTCATATCAAATCATATTTTTCACATAAATTTGTATCTTCATATTGCAGGAGTTTTGTAATGCCTAGTTTCAACATATGATATTTTATATTAAATTTTTTTTTTTTTACCAACTTATTTTTTATATTGCAGATATTTGAAATAACATACATAGTGTTCTCGTATTGTAGCAATACACGGGTATAAGAAAATAAGTATAAGTTAATTGTATATATCATATCATTAATATATTATAAGTTAAGTGTATTCACATACATATTGCTCATCTACAATTTCTCATTTTATGAGATGTGTGAATGCACGGAAAGGTATAGAGGAGAGAATACACTATGTGCACCTGTCAACTATGGCTTATGTTATGTATGACTCTAAATCTTTCAATAATCTTTTTTTTTTTGTATTGTTGTTTAGGAAATATTTAGGCTATAGAAATAAATATTTAGGGAATATTTAGGTAATGGAAGGAGGTGGATTGTTTTCATCCTTACATTATATATTAGGTAATTATATCTTTAATTTAGGCAATTTATTTTGGTAATTAGTCATGGCTATCTCCTATATAAAGAGCCATTTAGCTATTGTAATAGTACCCCAATTCTTACAATATAGTCTCTCATTGAATAAACGATTTCTCTCTTCTTCTCTAGTTATTTCTTTCATGAGTTCTCTTTCTCTACATCAATATTCTCCCAATTACCCTAACAAATTGGTATCAAGAGCTATGTTATGATAATCTTTGTGCTTCCGTAAGTCAAGTATACCGTCTTGTTCTATCATGAATTCAAGTACGATTATGTCGACCAAATCTGATACTGAGAAATACGATAGCATGACGAATTTTGCACTATGGCAAGTGCAGATGAAGGCTATATTATCGAGTCAACGTGTGAAGGCCGTCATTTTTGGACGACCGAAGGAGATGAAGGGCAAAGTATGGGAGATGATGGATGATAGAGCCCTCTCGACAATTCAGCTATATTTGGGCGACTCGACTCTTCAAGAAATTCTCACGGGGACTACATGCAGAAATCGGTTACAAACTAGTTATGTTTGAAGCGGCGATTCGACTCTTTGAATATGGTAGACGGTATGTATGTTAAGGTCCATGTTTTGGTGTATATCTGTTTCTTTAATGTTATGGAGAGAATCAGTATTAAGATGGACAAAGAGGACAGAGCCGTGATGTTGATGTGCACGCCGCCAAAGTTATATAATGGGTTTAAGGAGATCATGCTTCATTTCAGGGAGTTATTTACCGTTGAGGATGTCGATAGTACCTTATTAGTCAAGTCATGTATCGACTATGACTTGTCCTTGGCTGAAAGTAGTCATCAAGAGATTGGATTGTTTGTGGAGAGGGGAAGACGTAAAAAGAGAAATTCAAGTTTAGAGAAGACTCATTCGCAATTCAAGTACAAGAACCTGATGAGCAACTATTGCAAGAAGACGGTGTTGGGTTTCAGACGTGCACAACGCAGCGGAAAAACAAAATATCGTCCAAAACCAATCCGAGGATCCATGCGTATCGGTTAAATCAAAGAAATAAATCTTAAAGATACCTTTCGGATTACGCTTAATCCGTGACGCTCAAACCATACGTGTTGTCCATGCGCCTCTAAACCGGTTACCGTCCTAACCGATTTTACGTCCGTCTAGGCCGTCTAGGTCGGATCGTGCGGAAGTCATCTACCGCACACACAATCGGTCTCCACCAAAACTCTCAACAAACCGTTCTCATCTTTTTAGGCCAAATAGATCACAAGCGCCGAAAGTACGAACGCCTCTACCGGTGTCCACACGAACAAACTTCTTAAAACGGGAAGAAGAATAATATATATGCTAGTAACTTGTTCTCCTCTTGCATAAGAAAACTCTTCTTATTTTATCTCACAAAAGATCTATATAATTCCTCTCATATAATCGCACCCTTTCATTTTGTCATACAAAAGATGGCACCCTTTCGTAGTTATACAAAAAGGAAAGCACCCTTTCGTAATTTTGTCACACAAATGAGAAAGGATATTTTTCTCTCTTTTGTCTCACAAAAGAGAATGAGAAATAATGAGAGAAAGAATGATTTGGTCTATTGAATTTGGAGCCCTCTATATCATTATATAGAGGTGAAGAGTCATGTCTCCTCACACTAAAAGATGTGTATGACATCACTCATCATTATCCATATGCCATCATCTAGACTCTTCTAGATTACATGATCTTTTGTGCTCATAGTCTTTATATACATATATATCACATCTTATCACATAAGATGATAATATATTTTGTGACATTCTTATGCAACTCATCATATAAGTCGCTAGGATTTCTGCGCCCGTTTCAGTTTGTTATTTGTGTGTGACCCTGTAGGTTCACTTAATGTTGGCAATAGACTTAACAGTCTATAAATCATGAGCGGACTCTAGCAAGCCATCATGACTACCCAATTTAAGTGAATATCGGTGATCCGATTTACCTATTCAACAATCACGTATTTAGTCCCTTTGTCGTGCGATATCAATATCGATCATAAGGCATGTAATACGCCATCCTTATATTAATCGATTAATATTTCTTGATCCCAAATTAAACTGAACAAGAACAAATGACATTAATAACTCTTATTAATTCATTTGAGTATGGCCATACATTTCTTCAGTTCAATTCATCAAGAGGCCTAAAGATATCTCTCTCATTTATGAGAGGAACAAATCCCGTCTTGATTGCACTCATCCCTCTACATGATTCATTGTATACCTAATCATAACCGTTATGACCACCCGGTTAAAGGCGATGTTAGATTATATTAAAGTATAAAATTACTCATGTTGGGAACCGAGACAATCTCAGGTCAAAGGACTATAAATACTTTATGTTACAAGAATCGCTAATGACGTAAAACATGTAGCATTCTTATGGCGGGTCGGTCCAAGATATGGTCTCTAACATATACCTATGTTAATGACTTGATAACTATTTATCCATGATCGGTAAAACATAATCATCAGTCAACTAATATACTGGTGTACATTTATAGCTTGTATATAAATATATATTTATATGCATCCGCAAGTATATTTGTCTCCACAAATATCCTATAAATGACCAAGGACGATTTAGAATAGCATTCATAACACTTTATAATTTTACTATCAAAGTCACGCACTTTGATGACATAAAGCTGAATTGCATATTCATGGTCTATTTTAATTATATTAAAATAACCTATACGCACATATTATATGAAATATCTTAGATTAAATATTATGTTTGTTATTTTAATCCATTATCTAGGTCACAAACACTTTGGCCTAGAGCATAACACCATCAATCTCCCACTTGCACTAGGCCAAATCAACCAAGTATCTCATACTCATTGATCCATGTGGTATCGCATACCAGTTGACCTAACATGATCACCATCATTTAAGGGATTTGGTTCTTAAATGGATTATCAAACATTGTCATATGCAAATACTTTGCATATTTTTATGTCCACCATAATCTAAGAAGAATACTTTATCCTTCTCAAGTATATAATCATACTCTTGATTATTATTTAGTGACTTTCACTAAGATTAAACTTATGTGTGCTTGTTACACTTAATTCACATCATATGTAATTATGCTCCCACTGAATTTCTTGTCAACATAAGATTTATCTTTAATTTTTGATAAAACCAAACTGTTTGGTTATTTCATCAAATAATAAATATTCACTTAGAGATGTTTGCTTTAATTCATAAATGAATTTATGCGACTTGCAAACTCTTTTCAAAATTTTTAGGATAGACAAAACTCTCAAGTTGTATCATATACATATTTTCATATGTTTCTTTAAGACACAACGTCTTGACATCCACTTGGCATCTTTTATAGTCATACTATGAATATATACCCAAAAAAATTCTGAAATACATAAGCATGATGACTTGGAAAAATATTATCATAGTCTATACTATGAGTTTAACTTAACCACAAATCATGCATTATATGTTTGCACATTATCCATGTCGGTCTTTCTTTTAAAACCGTATTTCCATCTGATGGATCAATCAAATTCAAAATTTGATTGTCTGACATGGATTACATCTCAACTTTCAAAGTCTCTAACCATTAGAGTCTTAACTCATATAGTCTATTAGTAGAATGTAGACTCATCGTCTATGAGTACGAATTTTTTTTAAAGCACGAAAACATCATTGACAACACTTGTCCATGTTTATTTTAAAGATTATAAGCATCTTATGCTATCTGTCCTTCTCAAGGACCTATTGTGAGACATAAATAGATATACTATTCGAATTGAATAATATGCAAAGACTATTATTCTTTAAATATTTCATATAATGGCTCCCACTATTTTTTAATCAAATCAATAACCCTCAATCGCATTGATTCGGAAACTTTCAATCCATGAAGTTTCATAGTGAGACAAGATCCATATTTCAATTAAGTCCTAAGTGAGCTTTGGCTCATCGCCCAGAACTTAACTTATTTAGGTAGAAATAATTTTAATTGTATCTCATACAACTCTTGAACAACATAGGATAAGCATTACATGCCCGACGTATATATCCTATCATATGTCATGAGCCCAAGTCCGACTTGATAGCCCAGTTAAGTCAAACCATGTCTAATCATCGGCAAAATAGTACCCAACACACTCAGCTTTGGCATGACCTATGTTGGCTCCCATTTCCCGCATTCTCTCCTCCTAAGATTGTCCCTACATATCCAGCTTTGGCATGACCTATGCAGGGCCGATCAGAGTATCTAGAGATTTAGACTTATGGAAGGCACTTCATGACTTAACATTGTTTTGAGGGATTTTATTTAATATTATATGTTATTATGCAATATTCAAAGAACATCACATGTACCAATAGAATAAAAATAATAATGATGATATATCATAGCCTTGATCTTTATGAACTAACATAAAGATTTCCTAATATATATTTCATCTCCATGAAATTTTTCTTAGATTGTATATGAAAATCTTATCTCCATGTATAGAAATCGATGAACTCTTTCATCGCCATGATGTGTGGTTAAAAATGAACTTGTTATCTTAATGATGTATTCATGATGGACGATGAACTCTTTCATCTCCATGATGGATGTGTTATGCCTAATGAACTCTTTCATTATATCAACACGTATCAACAAAAATATAAAATATAAACATAATCACATTATGTTTCGATTATTTAACCATTTATAAAATATATATATATATAAGGCTTATGAATGCGAATTTGGGACACGGTCGTCATTGTCAACATTTTACAAGTCAAAAACCCAATATTTGATTTGGTCAACATTTGACTCGGTCAACGATCAACATTTGACAAGGTCAACAGTCAATTGTCAATATTTTGACTAGGTCATGATCAACTTTTGACCAATTCAATGGTCAACAGTCAAGAGGTAAATTAGTGTAGTCAACTGTCAACAATTAATAGTCAATACAATCAACAGTCAACATAGTCCACAGTCAACACAATGGGTCAACAGTCAACTATCAACATGATCAACATGGTCAACACTTGGTCAACTTTGTCAACACACATTTTTCTACACATTAATACATCATAGGCATCTTTTCATGAATTCAATACATCACATGCAACTTTTCATGAAATAATGCATCACATGCACCATTTCAAAAAGGTAATTCATGGTATGCACCCTTTCATACACAACTATTCAAGAGGTCGCAACTCTTGCGATTGCACCTTTTCGGTCATACCTCTTAGTTGCGCATGTCGATTACACCCGTTGGTCGCACCTCTTGGTCACAACAGTTAGTCACAACCTATTGGACGTGATATTTGGATCATATCCATTGGTCGCACCCTTTGGTCGCACCCATTCGTCGCAACCTTATGGACGTGACATTTGGATCGCATCCGTTGGTCACACCCTTTAGTCGCACCTTTTGGTCGCACCCATTCGTCGCAACCTTATGGACGTGACATTTGGATCGCATCCGTTGGTCACACCCTTTAGTCGCACCCTTTGGTCGCAACCTTTAGTCGTGTCTTTTGGATGTGACATTTGAATTGCATCCCTTGATCACACCCGTTAGTCGCACCTTTTGGTCGCACCCATTCGTCGCAACCTTATGGACGTGACATTTGGATCGCATCCGTTGATCACACCCTTTAGTCGCACCCTTTGGTCGTAACCTTTAGTCGTGTCTTTTGGATGTGACATTTGAATCGCATCCCTTGGTCACACCCGTTAGTCGCACCTTTTGGTCGCACCCATTCGTCGCAACCTTATGGACGTGACATTTGGATCGTATCCGTTGGTCACACCCTTTGGTCGCACCCCTTGGTCGCAACCTTTCGTCGCATCTTTTGGATGTGACATTTGAATCGCATCCCTTGGTCACACCCGTTAGTCGCACCTTTTGGTCGCACCCTTTGGTCACATCCGTTGGTCACAACCTTTCTTCGCGTCTTTTGGATGTGACATTTGAATCGCATCCCTTGGTCACACCCGTTAGTCGCACCTTTTGGTCGCAACCATTCGTCGCAACCTTATGGATGTGACATTTGGATCGTATCCGTTGGTCACACCCTTTAGTCACACCCTTTGGTCGCAACTCTTGGACTCAACTTTTGGATCGCATTCCTTGGTCGCACCTTTTAGACGCAATCCTTGGTCGTGATCTTTGGATCATATTTCTTGGTCGCAACTATTGGATGCAATACTTGGATGCAACATTTGGATCGTATCCCTTGGCGGCAACTTTTGGACACAACTTCTGGATCACATCTATTCATCGCATCTTTTGATCGCATCTCTTGAACATAACTTTTGGATCACATCCTTTGGTCATATCCATTAATCGCATCTTTTCTATTAAGAATATTCAACACTTGAATACTCTATATGCAAGCCTTATAATTATAAATAGTATCTAAATAGTATATATCACATATATACCGACTCAATTTAACCGAAACACGCACGTCGCTCTGATACCACTGTTGGATCTCGGACGTGCATAACGCAGCGGAAACAAAAAATTTCATCCAAAACCAATCCGAGGATCCGTGCGTATCGGTTAAATCAAAGAAATAAATCTTAAAGATACCTTTCGGATTACGCTTAAGCCGTGACGCTCAAACCATACGTGTTGTCCATGCGCCTCTAAACCGGTTACCGTGCTAACCGATTTTACGTCCGTCTAGGCCGTCTAGGTCGGATCGTGCGGAAGTCATCTACCGCACACACAATCGGTCTCCACCAAAACCCTCAACAAACCGTTCTCATCTTTTTAGGCCAAATAGATCACAAGCGCCGAAAGTACGAACGCCTCTACCAGTGTCCACACGAACAAACTTCTGAAAACGGGAAGAAGAACAATATATATGCTAGTAACTTGTTCTCGTCTTGCATAAGAAAACTCTTCTTATTTTATCTCACAAAAGATGTATATAATTCCTCTCATATAATCGCACCCTTTCATTTTGTCATACAAAAGATGGCATCCTTTCGTAGTTATACAAAAAGGAAAGCACCATTTCGTAATTTTGTCACACAAATGAGAAAGGATATTTTTCTCTCTTTTGTCTCACAAAAGAGAATGAGAAATAATGAGAGAAAGAATGATTTGGTCTATTGAATTTGGAGCCCTCTATATCCATATATAGAGGTGAAGAGTCATGTCTCCTCACACTAAAAGATGTGTATGACATCACTCATCATTATCCATATGCCATCATCTAGACTCTTCTAGATTACATGATCTTTTGTGCTCATAGTCTTTATATACATATATATCACATCTTATCAGATAAGATGACAATATATTTTGTGACATTCTTATGCAACTCATCATAAGGCATGTAATACGCCATCCTTATATTAATCGATTAATATTTCTTGATCCCAAATTAAACTGAACAAGAACAAATGACAGTAATAACTCTTATTAATTCATTTGAGTATGGCCATACATTTCTTCAGTTCAATTCATCAAGAGGCCTAAAGATATCTCTCTCATTTATGAGAGGAACAAATCCCGTCTTGATTGCACTCATCCCTCTACATGATTCATTGTATACCTAATCATAACCGTTATGACCACCCGGTTAAAGGCAGTGTTAGATTATATTAAAGTATAAAATTACTCATGTTGGGAACCGAGACAATCTCAGGTCAAAGGACTATAAATACTTTATGTTACAAGAATCGCTAATGACGTAAAACATGTAGCATTCTTATGGCGGGTCAGTCCAGTATATGGTCTCTAACATATACCTATGTTAATGACTTGATAACTATTTATCCATGATCAGTAAAACAT
This sequence comes from Juncus inflexus, assembly GCA_024447665.1. Lineage (NCBI taxonomy): Eukaryota > Viridiplantae > Streptophyta > Magnoliopsida > Poales > Juncaceae > Juncus > Juncus inflexus. Next base: position 8,896,079 of record JAJHPC010000019.1, on the reverse strand, counting down.
AATCATCAGTCAACTAATATACGGTGTACATTTATAGCTTGTATATAAATATATATTTATATGCATCCGCAAGTATATTTGTCTCCACAAATATCCTATAAATGACCAAGGACGATTTAGAATAGCATTCATAACACTTTATAATTTTACTATCAAAGTCACGCACTTTGATGACATAAAGCTGAATTGCATATTCATGGTCTATTTTAATTATATTAAAATAACCTATACGCACATATTATATGAAATATCTTAGATTAAATATTATGTTTGTTATTTTAATCCATTATCTAGGTCACAAACACTTTGGCCTAGAGCATAACACCATCAATCTCCCACTTGCACTAGGCCAAATCAACCAAGTATCTCATACTCATTGATCCATGTGGTATCGCATACCAGTTGACCTAACAGACGGGACACATTAAGGCCGACTGTTACAATCTCGAAAAGAAGCAGGAGGCGGATAACGGTGTTCTATCGGAAGAAGTTTACGAGACTAAATCCGGTAAGGTTGAGGTACTTCCTGTGGCGAATGAGAATGAGAGATTTGAGAAGAATTGAATGTGTTCGGGTAATTCAAATCAGATGATCCCGAATCGAGAGTGGTTCACCAGATATGAGGCGTCTAGTGGAGATGTTCTTTTGGGAGACGATTTTCTATGTTGTGTTACCGGTGTTGGCATGCTTGAGATCAAGATGCAGGATGGGGTTGTCCATTTGATCAAGATGCAGGACGAGGTTGTCCATTTGATCAAGATGCAGGGCCGGCTTGTCCATTTTATCTCATTAGGCGTTCTCGGAGATATCAGTTGCAAGTTCCGATGTGAAGGTGGAGTCCTCAAGGTATCTAGATGGGCTCTTACATCGATGAAGGCTAGAATGACTAGTGTGTTATATATTCTGGAAGTCCAGAGTACTGGAAAGTTATTTCGAGAAGTTGGCGCAGCTTTAGGCTCGTTCGTCGTCACCTTCTCTGCCTCAGTTAGAATGTCAGAATTTATGATTATATGCGGGGTGACAATTTTGAGTATGAGAGATCTAATGTGTGGCCAGAATATCGGTGTGTTATATTCTGGAAGTCCAGAGTACTGAAAAGTTATTTCGGGAAGTTGGCGCAGTTTTAGGCTCGTTCGTCATTGCCTTCTCTGCCTCAATTAGAAGGTCAGGATTTACGATTGGATGTGGAGTGACAGTTTTGAGCACGAGGGATCTACTGTGTGGCCAGAATACCAGAAAGCATGAGTTGTGAATACTTTGTTTGTGGTAAACGGAGGAGACTTAGCTCTAGTACGGTCGTTCATCGCACGAAGGAAATTTTGGATGATATCTATTTTGAATTGTGGGGACAAATTTGTGATCCTTTTGTAAGGATTGTTCAGCGTTGCATGATTGTTCGTTCTCGACAACATTAATGGGTGGCTGATCGGAAACTACTCGAGAAGGCTTGGTGCATGTTTTTGGGGCGGACTCAGGCAAGAAATTCTGGGGTAGAAGCCACTAATACTACTTAGTGGTTGGTCAATCGTTCTTCGAATACAACAATTTGGTGCAAGACACCAACAAATGTTTGGTCGGGTAAATAGGTGAATTACCCGATATTGCAGGTATTTGGAATATCCCGCTTATGCACAAGTCGTTAAATGGAAACTCGAGTATGGGGAGAAGAAATATTTTCTTCTTGGATACGCTTCATGTGTGAAGGCGTATTATTTGCGGTGTCCAGTACTGGGACACCTTATTTTGAGAGACACAACTTTTGAGTAAGTAATGTTCCAAGCAATGGAGCAAGTGCCTGATCCGGATATAAAGGAGATTGAGCCGGTCATAATGGAGGTGGAGTTTGCAGTTCCCGATCAACTAGGTGAAATTACTCAACATAACTTGGAGCATTATGATTTTGACAATGATGCATCGGTTAAGGCGAGCTGGGAAGATGCTTTGGTAAGGGATCGTGTTGGATCTCTTATGAGGTATGGATACTTCAATTTTGTGTATGCTTGGCTGGGGTCAACGAATTGGAGTCTTGTGAGTTCTCAGTACAAGGAGACGGCCTCATGTGGAGCGGCAAAGTGGATTGCTGCATTAAGGTGAAGCTCATTTTGGATATGTTGTTATTGTGACTATGAGTCATGAGTGAGATTTTGAGTCAAAGTAGAGATTGTTATGTATGACTCTAAATCTCTTTCCTTTTTGGTATTGTTTAGGAAATATTTAGACTATAGAAATAAATATTTAGGCAATATTTAGGCAATGGAAAGAGGTGGATTGTTTTCATCCTTACATTGTATATTAGGTAATTATATCTTTAATTTAGGTAATTTATTTTGGTAATTAGTCATGGTTATCTCCTATATAAAGAGTCATTTAGCTATTGTAATAGTATCACAATTCTTACAGTGTAGTCTCTCATTTAATAAACGATTTCTCTCTTCTTCTCTAGTTATTTCTTTCATGAGTTTTCTTTCTCTAGTTCTTTCTCTCCATTACCCTAACAGCTTCTGGTATGGTGAAAAAAGTGCACCGAGTTTTTTTTTTTTTTTTTTTTTTTTGCAATCATTTTGGACCTCAGCTAGCAAGCTGTTTCAATTTTATTTGTTCAAATTTGGGCCCACACACGTGTCAGGCCTACAGTGGCTAATGATCGGTGAAGTGCCCTCAAACTCCTTCTTTTATATAGTTTCAAAAAAAAAATTCTCACATAGCTAATAAAAAAAATATTAAGCTCACCAAATCTACTCCGAGTTGACATTGACTCAATTCATTTTCATTTGTAATCAGAAAGGCACTAAATAGGTGTTCGAATTTCATTTGGACCCACAAAGACGTGTTGTGATGTGATTTGATATCTATCCATAAAGTGCATTGTACTCCCTCTTTTATATGAGTATATATAGATATAGATATAGATCATGGATTCCAACTCATTTTTGCACTCAAATTCAATGTCCAAGCAGACATTTAAAGTGAGCCTTCCATCAATTCTTTTATTTTTCATTAATCATATTCATCTCCTACATTATGGAATTCCTTTCATTAAAATGTCATAACCACAATATATGTGTTTGTCAAGAATATTGTGAGAGTTGTGATGATTTCTAAGCAAATTAATTAGTTTGATGGCTCCTCTGTTTCTTCAATTACATTTGGACATAAATTTTCGGGCCATTTAGATCAATACATTGACTCTATTTAGTATTTCTGTGGATCAAAATTAAATGCAATTTTTAACATAAGTATTAATGGACCACAAGCTTAGGCAGAAGTTGGAAAATTTTGTATACACAGGCTCAAATTATGGAATAGGCCTTAAAAGATAAGAAATGTTAATTTTCTCACTGGACTGGGCCATAATAATTTTCTATTTTTTCAATTTTTCAGGCATAAAGGTCCACGTAATGAAATAAGAGGATACACTTCTCAAGGGGTTTTGAGAATAATAATTTGATCAGCATTCAAACTTCGTAATTCAAACTTTACATTTCATATAAAAATAGATGATTTTGTTTAGTTCAATATTAAAAATATTACTTTTTAATTAATGAATAATGGATATAGGACTTTTGAACCACACCATTCTACTCATAAATACAACAGAAGAAAAAACAATATATTGATCTTTGAAATGTTTCAACACAATTACTTATTATATTTAAGTCATATTTTGATTAAGCTTGACCTCATCATTTTTTCTTTCTTGTTAAATTATAAAAGAAGTCAATCAGAAATTTAAAATAATCAAATAGCAAGCCCTAATTTCCACAGTTTGAAATAATACATTTGAGCTTTACCCCCACTTAGATAAATCCATTTTTTTAGTTTCACATCAAAAATGGCTTTTTGTGGTTAAAAAAAATAGACCTTAGATTAAGAATTAAATATGGTACTGTAGTAAGACTGTTTACGACGGATCCAATAACAGTATATGTGATTTATTTTCTAATAACAATATATACATAACAATATATATATAATTTATTTTCTAATAATAATATATACATAAAAAGTGAAAACAATATATAAAAATGAGAAAATTGTATATAAAATGGAAAAACAAGATATAAAAGTAAAAAATAAAAAAATACACAAAAAATAAACAACAATATATAAAATGACAAAACAGTATATAAAATGAAAAATAATATATAAAATGAAAAAAATAGTATATCTACAATGTCGTCTGTGCTACAGTCATACGACAGTGCTTGTACTTTCTTTGACTATAAGAAATAAAAATAAAACACTCATGTTATGTGAGTTAAAATAAAAATGTCAGTATGCTTGTACTTCCAAGCCCTCTCCAAATTCCTCAAAAAAATAAAAATAAAATAAAACACTCATGTTATGTCAGTATGCTTGTACTTTCTTTGACTATGCAAGCTAATAAGACAAATTAATTAAGCGGATGAATGAAATGAATCAAACGGTCTATGGTATGGAAAGCTTTGGAACTCCTCATTGTGCAAAAGCATATCGTTCTGAGTTTCACAAGAAGAGTTATATACATTGCCTACAGGCTTTGCTTGCAAAAAAACATAAGATTTATATATATTAAAAAAAATTTAAGAAAGGTTTAGAGAATACTAGAGAAGCCCAAAAGTATTGAATTTTCTAGACTAGGACTCTGGATACAATACTAACATAGTTTATTGACAACTTTTCATTAAGAGTATTTTAAAAAATAATTGTATTAAAACCCCTATAGGCTTTGGATGATGAGATTTTCGTTGTTATATGCATATAATTATGAAGAGTTGACAGGAAAATAGAAGAGAAGCACACAAACATATGATAATATTTTCCCTTTGCATATTTTGATAACTTCTTCAAGCTGCTATGTACTTCTAAGTGATTTTTCTATTTCTTTTTGTTTTCACAACTAATGTATACTTTCATTTATTCGTAGGAGAGAGAAATATTCTCTGAAGATGATAGTCATTTGAGAGAGAGGGTCACCGTCCAAAGAAGAAGAATCGCCCAAGAAATTCACATGAGAGAGAGAGAGAGAGAGAGAGGGGGGGGCCGGGGGGGGGGAGGAAAGGAAACCCTAATTAATTGGAAGAAAGGTTGGCATCATCTGCATTGAAAAAACAAGGAAAAATTTTAGAAAACCCCCTAACTTTTTTGGAATTTATCAAACACCACCCCCTATATTTTTCAATTTCTTCAAAAATCCCCTACAAAGTGGCTTGAATTATTTTTTTACCCCCTATGAGGTTAATTCTAACATTTCCGTCCTATATAATTTTTAAAAGACCAAAATACCCTTCATAATTAAAAATGAAAAAAAATTTACATCAAATATAAATAATTGTGAACTAATATACAAAATCATAATAAATGTTTTACGTAAATTAAAATTATAATTTAATTATGGAATAATAAAAAATATTTTTTTGTAATATAATATCATAAAAGAAAAGGTAATATATCATAAGATAATACCATAAAATATCATCACCAAAAAATATCATCAAAATTATTTAGTCAAAATTACAATTTGTAAATAATAAAAAAATAAAAAATAATACATTATAAAATTTTACCGTAAAATATCGTCAAAAATAATATCGTGCACTATTATACTCAATTTATTTATTATATTTATTGAATAAAATAAAATATTAAAAATAAATAATTGAGGGGTATTTTGGTCTATTAAAAATTGAGTGGATGAAAAAGTTAGATTTAACTGTATAGGGGGCTAAAAAATAATTTAAATCACTTTATAGGAGGTTTTTGAAGAAAATTGAAAAGTGAGGGAGTTTTTCATAAATTCCAGAAAAGTTAGGCGGTTTATGAAGAATTTCCCAAAAAACAATGGCTTGAATATGTAACTTTGGACTAATATATATTTTACAAATGATTTGATCCTAATATTAACTTCTTTTGGATGATATAATGAGTTCATTCAAACAAGTTCATAAACCCTAAAATATATTGGCTAAACTATACATGCATTTTAATTCGTTAGAATCTTAAGATACACACTTGTATCTCTATAGTCGAAATGAAGTTGTATATCCTAATTGAGAAAATATTATTCGATGCGTCATAGGAATCAATAATTGCCTTTCATGAAACCCTCATTTTCTGTTATCAGTATTCTTGTCCTTTCTTTGACTATGCAACTTAAAAGACAAAATTTTGGTGGGTCAATGGAATGAATCAACGATCTATCACATAAAAATTAGCTTTAGTGTACTTCCATCTGTGTACTTCCATCTGTTCATCATTGAGTATAAAGAACTCTCTGAAGATGATAGTCACTAGAGAGAGAGGGTGACCGTCCAAAATAATTGGTGATTGGAAGAAAGGTGGAATCTGCATTTGAAAAAAAAATTGTCAGTGGTTTGAATATGAAACTTTGGACTAGCTATGCTTCCGAAAAATGATTCTGATCCTAGCTAATTAACTTCCTTTAGATATAGTTTATTTATCACATATAGTTTGCAATCATGCTTAGTAACATAACTTTATTAATATATAGAAGTCATATATATTCTATGTTTTTATGGGAAAAATATATTCTAAGTTTGTATTAACGAGGCAGTTCTTTATCGGCTACACTCTAAAAAAACGAGGCTGTTCTTTCAAACAAGTTCATAAACCCTAAAAATGGTCTGCTAACCTACAAACAATCTTCAATGTGGTTCCTTCAAACTAATTTTTATTTTGAGAGATTATTTTTAAGTTTAAATCAATGTGGTTAATTCAAACAAGTTCACAAACCCTAATATTGGTCGGCTAACGTCCCAAATATTTCAGATTCATTGACTATTGTTCTTAAATTTGTAAAGTTAATGGCCATTAGAAAATACATCGCAATTGAGCCGATATTTTGATCGCAATGCTCTGGTTCCTAATTTTTTCAACGAAAACTGAAAGTCTCGACTGATGTGGCCTCTTAGATTTTAGAAATATTTTTGACAATAGGATATTTTAATTCATACATATTATTAGGACATTTAATGATGTGGCCTAATATTTGTTGGCTAACCAACAAACAATTTCATTGTGGTTCATTCAAACTAAGTTTTTTTTTTTTTTTGAGAGAAATATTTTCTAAGTTTGAATCAATGAGGTTTCAAACAAGTTTACAAACCCTAATATTGGTCGGCTAAACTATATAACCCTAATATTTTGGATTCATTGACTATTGTGCTTAAATTTGTAAAATTAATGGCCCATTTGAAAATATGCCTCAATCAAGAACCGATAATTTTGCTCGTGATGCTCTGGTTCCTCATTTTCCGATATTTAGTTCTCGACACTCTGGTTCCTCATTTTTTCAACTAAACCGTAAGTCTTGAATGATGTGGCCTCTTAGATTTTAAGAATATTTTTGACAATAATGAAGATGTTTTAGTTCATATATTACTGAAAAATTTAATAATCACCAATATAAACCCTAAATATTACATAGTTTGCATGGTTTTTTTATTTGTTACCTCAACCTAGGGCTGTCAACGAGCCGAGCCGAGCCGAGCCGAGCCAGGTTCAGCTCGAGCTCGGCTCGACTCTAGCTCGGCTCGGCTCGGCTCGATAACAATATATGTTTCGAACTGGTTTGTCCGGCTCGAGTTCAGCTCGTTTAAACTCGAGTCAGCTCGGCTCGGCTCGGCTGGCTCGGCAAGGATTTTTTTTTTTTTTGTAAAATTCATAATTTTGTTGAAATAAAAATAATAAAAATCAAATAAAATCTAATTATAAAAATTATAGCTAGAAAAAAGTAATATAACCCAAAGAACAACATGAAAAACACAAAAATAAAAATAATATAACTAAATTTTAGGGTTTTCTATAATTAATCGAGCCACAAGCCGAGCCGAGCTAGAGCTGGGCTGGGCTCGGCTCGGCTCGTTTAGATTCGAGCTCGGCTCGGCTCGGCTCGGTTAAGTTTCGAGCTGTTTCGACTCGAGCTGTTTCGAGCTTTTATCGAGCGATTTCGAGCGAGCTACCGAGTCACGAGCTTTTTTGCCAGCCCTACCTCAACCTTTGTTTCTTGTTTTTCTTTTTTATTTGTATAGGTGATTGCATGCATTTGTCAAATGCATAAAAAATGGTGAATTGCGTGAGAAAAAATAAATCTGAAGGGGAGAACTTTGTAATAACTGTACTGCAAAGGTTCTGTATAATAAAAAAACTTGGTTATCATGCACATTTAATGTTGAATGTATGGGTTCTAGGCTTCTTTCTAGCTGGTACGTACTTTGTATTGATTCTTTGAAAACTTAATATATTTTTATTAATTAATCGGATCGAGTGGTGTATGTGTTTTTTCAAGATGAGAGAAATAAAAAGCCAAGAGAGATGAACGAAACCTCATTTGAGATAAAGGGGGTTGGAAGAAAGATGACCGTGGTGAAAAAATTGCATGTGAATAGCGAAATTTTTTGACTAACAATCAGGCTTCAATAAAATTTTGTGACTTTTAACTCTTCTCCTCTGTATTGAAAATGAGATAGTATGGGGGAAACATTACATTTATATATAACTCTCTCTCAACTTTTAAAGTCTGAATATTATAGATCATTAGACCGGATTGCTAAGTTTTGTGACCTTAAGCTACTAATTAGTTTGGTTGTTAATTTCTGTTATTATTCAATTATAAACAAATAAACCGCTTAAAAACATTGAAAAATATAGCTCTTCAAATAATAAGCTAAAAATGCACATGGACAAGCATTCCCCCCCTCTCAAACTGGTCACATGACAGAACTATATTTAGTCTGTTAATCATTAAGTTTGGGAGAAATATTTTTGAAGTTTGAATCAATGAGGTTCATTCAATTAAGTTCACAAACCCTAATATTGGTCGGCTAAACTACATAACCCTAATATTTTGATTCATTGACTATTGTGCTTATTTTATTTTATTTTGACAATCTGGAGAGAGCTTTCATTATCCCCCATCCAAATATGAGACTATTGCGATTATACTTGTAAGTTAATGGCCCATTTGAAAATATGCCTCAATCGAGCCGATATTTTGATCGTGACGCTGTGGTTCCTCATTCTTTCAACGAAGCAGTAAGTCTCCAGTGATGTGGTCACTATATTTTATAAAATAAATTGACATTAGGATGTTTTAGTTCATACATTATTGAAAATTTAAATGAACACATATAAACTTTAAATCTTACAAAGTTTGATTTTTATTTGTTACCTCAACCTTTGTTTCTTGTTTTTCTTTTTTATTTGTATATGCGATAGCATGCACTTGTCAAATGCATATGAAAAATGGTGAATTACGTGAGAAAAGTTAAAATTCGAGGGGAGAACTTTGTAATAATTATACTGCAAAGGTTATTATGTATAATAAAAATACTGTTATCATGCACATATGTTGAATATATATTCCTTTTTTTTTTTTTGAAAGTTTGTTGAATATATATTCGGATCTAGTCTTCTAGCTGGTAGGTACTTTTTAATGATTTTTTGAAAATTTACTATATTTTTATTAATCAGACCGAGAGGTGTAAGAGTTCTTTGAAGATGAGAAAAATAAGAGCCATGAAAGATGAAAGAAACCTAATTTGAGATAAGGAGATTGGAAGAAAGGTGACGGTTGTGAAAAATAATTGCGTGTGAATAGCGAAAGTTTTGACTAACGTATCTAATCATGCTTCAATCAAATTTTGTGACTTTTCACTCTCTCTCTCTCTCTCTCTCTCTCTCTCTATAGTGATAGTGATTTTACATATGCACTCTACTTTAAAGTATGAATAATAAATAGATCATTAGACAGGATTCGTAAGTTTTGTGACCTTAATTAGTTGTTAATTTTTGTTATTATTCAATTATAAACAAACAAATCACTTACAATATTGAATAATATAGCTCTTCAAATAATAAGTTAAAAATACACATGGCCAACTTGGTCAGTTAATTGTCATTAGAATATGTCATATGACAGAACAGAACTATATTTAGTCAGTTAATCATTGAGCTAGATAACTATATCTAGCTAGACAAAGTTTTTTTCCCTCTCAAATTGTCATTAGAATATGTCATATGACATAACTGAACTATATTTGGTTGAGAATATATATGGTGCCCTTTCATTTCTTTATAAAAATATCATATAGGTTATTATGATATTATAGAAAATATAAATACAAAAATTATGATATTATAAAAAATATAAATACAAAAAACATGACATCATAAGAAATATAAATATAAAAATCATGATATCATATGATTTAAATGATGATGTATATAACGTTTTTTGAAAAAATGAAAGAGCAAGTTAGAATATTTCTATTGGTCAGTTAATCATTAAATTTTCTAGCTAGCCAAAGTCACAAAAAGTAACCAAAGTCCAAGAAATATATGAAAAAGAGGTGATCCAATAAATGTATCGAAGTGTATGAGGAAAAGATGAAGAAAACCTTAGTGTATGAGAAAGAAAAATGATGAAAAGTTATATACATAACAGAAAACAAATAATGAAAAACTAAATTAAATATTATCTTATGAGATAAACAAATAAGAAAACAAAAAATATATGACATTAAATTGTGATCTGACTACTATGGGTTGCTATTGAAGATAATTTATCTCAAATTCAACAGTAACCACGCAACATCACTAAAATTTAATATATTGTGTATTAATCCAAATCACTAAACTTCTATATCGTATCAAAGTACGTCACTACAATTTAACATTATATCACGACAGCATGTCATATTTTAATATTGCATATACAGTAATTCACTAAACGCTGTGAGCAAGCCACATCTCTTCTAATTATTATATGAATGACAATGGTAACTTGATTTGAACAAATTAAGTTAATTTTAGTGGCCGTGAAAAGATAACTGACACTTGATTGACATATATGAACAAACTTTAAAGTTGGATAATCATCTAACAATCTTCCCTTCACAGCACCTTATTAAATAACATTTAAAAAATAAAGATATGTTTATAACTATAGTGAAATTATTTGAAATACATTATCAATATTATAATATAGAAGTCCATGGATTAAACAACAATTTTTTCACTGTTTTAGTCAAGGTAGGTATGTATATTGGTTGGTATAAAATAATGCATGGGTGCTTTGATTATCACAATTAATGCGCAATGTTTTATAATTTTCGGTTGATACATTTATGTTGTGTCTACACATCCGGAGATTAATTAATTAGTTGCATTAATGCAAACAACAGAGACCTTTTTCAGGATTTTGTGGCCATTGCTTTACCACCTAAGTATATTATTTGTTGATTTATTTTGAATCCTTTAATGATGTTTACATTACACATTATTGGTTTTGTGAGATCAGTCTGAACGCTAAACTAGCCCCCAACCCTTCATTTATTCGTACGATTCATTCATACAAATAAAGCAACTTTTCTATGTCATAATCATAATCATGCTTTCTAATAGGGATCTGATCCTGCATGAAAATAGTATATATATAGACAATAAAAAATATATAAAATTAAATAAACTGTATATATAATTCATTTTTTCTAGAGACAATAAAATATTATATACGTAAAATAATGAAAAATAATATATAAAAAATAAGGCATATATTGAAAAGTAAAAAAATAATATAGTCACATTTTGGATGTACTCAAACCCGTTGCGTTTTTAAATTTTCTATTTTAACAAACTCTCCTTATATATATATTCTTTTAAAAGCTTTAATTTCTAAATCCTTCCAACATGTCAATCAAAAAAGTGGATGAAAATTAGTCACAGTAAAATGAGAAAACATGAAATTTGTAACCACACAAATTTCCATTTTTTTAACCTCAAGTTTCTGGACGGAAAAACTGCTGTCTCCTTTTACGAGTCACGAGCATCCAATCCATTTCCTTCATAATCACATTTCATGAATATTCAAACACAAAATATATATTTTGACTTTCAATTTCATTTGGAGGCGCAGATTGCTTTTATATTTCCATATTTTCCAGTCAAACAAAGTTTCTCTTCACGGGGACTTCCCCATCACTAGAGATCTCCAGTAGTACTAAAAAGGGCGTAAAAAATTCACACTGTGCGAGTGACGTGCGTGGCCGGAATGAGACCACGTACGTCTACACTCTTAACCCTTTCATTCCTCTCCAATTATACTCCATTCTACTCCACAAGAACACAAGAGTTCAAGTCTGGTTGTTTTTATTCTTGTATGTATGTACTCAGTAGAGAATAAGAATATGTGATGTGATAATATAAATTATTAATGAGAATATGTGATGTGATAATATAAATTATTATTTTGGTGTCTGATTTGTTAGATTAATTTAAGTAAAAAACAAATAATTGGTTTCTTGTTGAGTTTTGTTAATTTAAAGATGTATGAAAATATTTGTTTTCCGTTCTTATTTTAGAAAGAAATATTTTTTAGATAAATATGTAAAGGGTTGTTAAGGTTTGATTCATGAGTTTTATGTTTTTCATATTCTTTTGTAATCATGGGTTATAACATTATTAATATATAATTGATATGTACTTTATAATTTAAGTAGTTGAGTGTATTGCACGATAAATCACAAGTCATATTTTTCAAATCTCATTGATAGAAAATAATAAAAACATGATAGTGAGTCATACACATAACAATATTAGTATGAGTATACTTACATAATACATAAACACAAATTATTTGTACTTTTACTTTCTGCATTATATATATATATTTTTTTTTTTTGAAGAGTTATATAAAAAGAGTAAAAAAGAAAAATTAATCTAAATTAACTATTTTAGGGTACCTAAAATATTTTTGTAATGGCCGAAAATATACCAAAAATCTTGGAAGCATGAAATACATATAATTTATGAATCTATCATGTAATATAATAACATTATGGTATATATATACTAACAAAATATAAAGAGATCTTTTCTCCTCATACCTCTATTAAGATCCGTCAACATGTTGCACTTAGAGTACTAATAACACACATTTAACTATAATTGTACTAGGACAGAATACTTCACAATTGCAGAGGATGAGGACTACAATTTTCCACCTGCATCTTGTTTTATTAAAAGACGAACTAAAAACTAGAGAGAGAAACCCAAAATGATCATAAATTTTTGAGTCTTATTATCCTGCTCCATGAATGTCCCTATAGTGTGATAATATCATCGGCATATGTCAACAAACTACGAGTAAGCGGAGCAAAAATTAGATTCTGATTTTTATTTGATTTTATTTTTAAATCTGCAGCGCTTTCTAATGGTGATCTGACAGCTGTCAGTATTTTTCAGCAGTGACTCGACAGCTGTCAGTACTTTCATACAGTGATTGGACTGTCGGATTTGACTGTACTATAGCAATTAATTAAATCCCGCATATTTTTCAAAAAAATTCAAAAATTTCTATATACACAGTGTGAACCGATTATCACTGGTGATTAGAAATCCCATTTTTAGATGAAGACACGGTGATTACTAGTGTATTTAAATTTTGGAGTGGAATTTGATTTCAATGTAAATGTAATTTCACTTTACATGCTTATAATTGTAGTATTAATGGGTGTAATTAATGTAGATTGAAACATCAATTGATGGTATTTTGTATGTCATGTTTTGGCGTATTAAAATGTAAATAAAAATGAGAATTTATTTTTATAATTATTTTCCATTGTGTACGATTGAGAATTGCTTGCTTATATTTGTTTGAGATATATATTTTGGTTACAAAATTAAGTAAGAAATATGTTATAAAATTATTAATTATACATGTGATTAGAAAATAAATTTTAGTTCTTAATAAATATAGAGTTTCCATCATTTTTTCATATATAGAAGCTGAAGGATAATAATATTTTATTTATTATCACTTAAGAAGCAACTACTACTGGTAATCAAAATTGCTGTAAAAAAAATAATGTAAAATGGGTCTACTAAAAAACTTATTATTTTACATTAATGAGGATGTAATATTTGATTGGATCCATGTTAGATAATCATAATATTTTTTTTCATCAAATAAAAAATTCATAGAAAAACTCTAAAACTACCTAATAAATTGAAAAACTGCTCTTGTATCGATTATCAGTGGAAATTACTTCTGTAAACCGATTTTCAATCCTGAGCAAGCATATGATAATGGCCGCTTTTCAATCCTGAGCAAGCATATGATAATGGCCGCTTTTCAATCCTGAGCAAGCATATGATAATGGCATCGTGGCATTGGAGGGGGGGGAATCTGAAGGGCATGGGAGAATTTTTCTAAATTTTTTTAGTGAGAGAAAACTGGGTCTTCTTTCCTTCTTTGGTCCCGCGTTGAATATTAATGTCGCTTTCTCCATCCAAACCTCATTGAACCATTTAATATAACCATGAAGAAAATGAGAATATATTTATCATTACATTCTACTCCGAGTCGCTGACCATTTTCTATTCTCTCTTTTTTTTACCACCAACTTGTATTTGATAAGGTTTCTTAATTTTTGAGAGTGTATGCTTCATTTTTTATCATTAAAATCTACTCTGAGTCGCTGACCCTTTTTTTTATTCTCTCTTTTATTTATCAACTTGTTTTTGATAGGATTTTTTTAATTTTAAGTGTCTGGTTTATTTTTTATACCTAAAATCTATTCTGAATAGCCGATCATTTTTTTATCTTTTTTATTGCCAACTTGTTTATTTTAGGAGTTTTTTAATTTTGAGTGTCTGTGCTTTATTTTTTAACATTAAAATTTACTCTGAGTCGCTGACTGTTTTTCTTTCTATCATTTTTTATCAACAACTAGTTTTGAATTGTTCTTTTTTATTTTGAGTGTCTGCTTTATTTTTTATCTTTAAATTTTACTCTGAGTCACTGACCATTTTTTCTTACCAACTTGTTTTAATTAGGGTTTTTAAAATTTTGAGTGTCGGCTTAAGTTTGAGTGTATGCCAAATTCAAAAACATCTATGTACTAGAAGATTCTACGGTTCGGTTATTTAGTTTAAATGGTGTTTGATCCGGTTAAAAAAATCAGCAGAATGTGTTTTTCAGTTCGATTTTTATTTTTTTGCCAAACTATAGGAAACAAATCAGCTTAATAAACCTTTATAAAAAAATAAAAAATCAGCTTAATAAACCAAAATTTAATAACATGGTTAATTATACTTAAAAAAAATGAGATAGAACTACAAGCGATCGAACGCTTGCTTAGCTCTCTTAATAGAATGGGATCATATGTCAGCACTTACATTTTTAAAATTCTATTGATGTGGGATTAGAATCCGCACCTATGAAAAAAGATAGGACTAGTATTACATCACTAAACTGTTTTAGTGGTGATAATTAATTTTACTTAATTATGTCTAATTTTGTTTAAAATAATAGTTTTTAGATGGGTAATTCTAATTTAAAAATCAATATATCATTTTTCTTGTTCGATTTAATTGAATAAAATGATTTAGAAATTAGCTTATTCCATTGCATTTTGACTCAAAAACTTATTCGCTCGATTTCGGTCTGTTGTATCCGTTTCGCAGCTTGAAGCTCAGATTATTCCTTTATGTTACTATCAAATAATAAAATGAGACAAACATTCTTCGCCATGTTAATAAAGAAATATATTTTCTTGTATATGTACTGATGAGTCTAACACTCATTTATAAGCATAAAAAAATTCTTTAGGTCAAATATAATTTTGAATCCACATGGAAATATATATTTTTTGTTTGATTCATTGCAATCATGAATAGTAAAAACAAGACGTACTGGGGAAGAGCTATAAGAGGAATAACTCAAAAAGCGGCTTTCAAAAGAAAGTGTACATACTTTAGTCAAACCCTATTAAAATTCAAACATTTTCTCAGCATAACTGAAAGGTCAAAGAAGATATGGGTCTTTTCTTAACCCACGTTTTTCACTCTTTTACACTGCATTTTTCACCCTTTTCATCTTGGCACAAAATGTAATCTTCAACGTAAATAATTAAATCAAAAGGAACTTTGCCAAACCCTAAATATTTTACAATTTTTTTTATATTTTTCAAAACTCACACAAATATGTACATATTCCCATTTAGTACATGTAATCATTTGGATGCTTTATTTCCTAGATTGATAAATGTAAATTATATTCCCTAGATTGATATATGTAAAATATATTCGCTAAATTGATACAAACTAGCAAATCCTTCGCGCATTGCATAAAATTTCTATAATATTACCTAAAAAGTAATTTAAACCATATTTTAGATAATAATAATAATATTTGTATTGAAATTTAATAGAAATTTGTATTATTGCACAACGTAATACTAATTTAGTCAAAATAAATACTGCAATTGTGTTAAAAATTTACAGTATAGTATAAATGCAACAAAAAAAGTCAAAGGTATATTTTCAACAAAAACTCAAAATATTAACGATGTGTATACGGATGCGGATAGCTTCAAATACGAATTCAGGTCGGAGGATACAAACACAGTTGGATATTGTTGGATATATATACAGATACTTATTCATTTTGGATATTTAAACAGATACGTATGATCTATATTATTTTTCTAAACACTTAACTATTTATGACGGCAAAGTTAAGAAATTATAACAACTTTTAAGAAAAAAATTAAAAGAATATATATATATATATATATATATAAAGAGAGAGAGAGAGAGAGAGGGGGGAGGACTAAAATACATACGTAAGTACATGTCTTATTTTGTTTACGGATACATATTTGGTTATAAAAAATGAAAATTCAAATTTCAACCGTACGGATATAATATATATGTTTTGAATATGTTGTGGATCAATTTTCATAGGAATCGGAATAACATATCATTGCCATCATGTATCATCAAAATTTATATCACTATCATCATAACATATAAATACATATTTTGATGATACATGATGGAAATGATATATTATTCTGATTCATGTGAAAATTGATCCATAATATATTCAATATATATATATATTACATCCGTACGGTTGAAATTTGAATTTTCGCTTTTATAACCAAATATGCATCTCGTAAGCAAAATAAGGCATATACTTACATATGTATTATATATATATATATATATATATATATATATATATATATATATATATATATATATATATATATATATATATATAGAGAGAGAGAGAGAGAGAGAGAGAGAGAGAGTGAAATATTCGAAAATGGATATTATCCGAATACATATATGTATATATTTGTATTCGTATCCATGAGCCAAATTGATAACCAAATATGTATCAATATCCACATTCGGCAAGATATGGGTAATTTTGATTCCGATACAGATTTTTTGTGAAGATACAAATATAGGAGGGTCGGATAATATCTTGCCGTTTATATCCTTACATGTATATGGGTTCAATCTTGAATTTTTTTTAAAGAAAATCTTGAGTTTTAGATGACACATGGCTAAATTTTAACCTTTAAATGATTCAATTTAATGGTTAATTTTTTTAGAATTAGTAACTTTAGTAATTTGATGCACATAAGAGAGATGTGTCAAAAATATCAACATTTAGGTTTATTAATCCAAGGGACATGATTAAAGAATGATGTGGCTAAATACGGTGAGAGGAAATTTTTCAACTTTTAATCTTATTTTTTTTTTTAGGTTCAACTCATGTTTGATGAGTTAAGAGACTTGCTAACTATATCCTAAATAATATTTCATTTGTCGGGATTTAAATGCATGATATCTTGGATCATACACAATAATTTCTACCAAACTAAGTTATGAACTATCTGCTGGAAACTCTATTCCCTAAAAATTGATACATGTAATCCCATTTATGATCTTTGACACACACTGACATTCCACAAGCATGCATATAATAAAAAATAACTAATTAGTTAAGTTCATTATTCAAAGATGAGGAAAAAAATATTGTTCATTAAAAAAAATTGAGACTTGATATACACCCCTGACTTATTTTCTGACAGCATCGTCGGAATTCAGAAAGCTATATAGCAGAATTACAAAAAAAATATATTAATATCCAAAAAGTGCAACAAATATACAAGTGTATGATGCATTAAAGATAAGTATGTATATTGCCATTCATTTTAGAATTTATAATGTTAAAACAACATAGAATGATAAGTTATTGTAGAAATATATGCAAAAATGTAAACTAACTTAACAAGAAAATTAAAATGATTTCAAATGCTTTTCTTTTCATATTTTTTTAGCAATGGATAACTTGAAACTCTAATTAAAACTGTTTGTTTATTACTACATTGTAGAATAATCAAAATTCAAGGACAAAATCCGAACTATCCCCTTTATTTATATTTTTCTTGTTATATTGAAAAAGTGCACTTATATATTTTTTTTTTTTGTTTGTCTTTAATTTAATTTTTATGTTGGGCCAGCCGCAATGCGTACCGAACCGACCAAAAAGACTTTCTAATTGTCAAATAAAAAAAGGAAAAAGCGTTAAAATATTTTTCATAAAAGAATTCTCACTCTTTCTTCTCTCTACAGTCAATGATCTCCCCGCGCCCAACACGTGCCTCATTCTCCTAAAGTCCACCTTAACTCGCCATTTGGTATACATTCACATCTCCAATTCTTGACTACTAGACATCTCCATTTCTATAGATGTTTTAAGTACTTTTTTGGTCTTATAGTTTTTTCAACAAATCTAGATAATATACAATGCAACTGACTCCAACTTAACTATAAAAGTTTGAATAAGAAAATAAATAATATGAATGTGAAAGATATTTTTCTTATTTAGACTTTCATGATTTGTTCAGATCCAGTTACATGGTCCTTAGACTTTTTCATTTTTTACACTAAAGTTATTTTTATTAAACATATTATTAACTTTTCATTTACTCTTTTAACAGCACATAAGTTATGTATTTATGGATTTAATAAACTAATGAAATAAATTGTTAGTGAGCAAGTTAATAGTGAATTAGTGAGTATTTTTTGGTCTGCAAAAGTGAAGTCATTTTTACCGGTTTATAGAAATAATATTCGTTTCATCATAAATTGGCATAAGCACTGCAAAAAATGTCATTTTTAGCGGATTAACATGTGAATTTGATATCATATATATGGATTCTTAACTACTAGTTATTAAAGTTAAAAGTTAATTATTACTATGATATATTTTTTAATTTTTAATTTATTAATAAATAATAATTAATTATAATTATAATCAATTATAATTCATTACTAACTAATTATTAATTAAAATAATTAATTTTTTATAGTTAGTTATTAACTGTTAATAATTTATTATCATTATTATTATTATTATTTATCACATTCGTCATTATCCGGCATGCTATCGTGTGATATTGCGTTTCCCTAAAGAATATGGACGGTTGTGTGGACGTAAATGGAGAGAAGAGAAACCAAAAATAAAATACAAAAAGTGTGATCTTGTACTTCACATCTCAAACCGTGTCTATCTAACCACTACATATATTATATATATATATATAAGAGCTCATCTCCTCTCTTCTCCTCAACTCCCCAATCTCTCACTCTTCTTTCTCTCTCTCTCTCTGGTGGTTGGTTCCAACTGCCCATCTCTCCTCTCGCTCACTCCCATACCAATCCTAAGAAATTCAAAACCCAAATAATAAAATAAAATTATAAGACCAAAACAAACCCAAATGGCATGTAGAATCTCAATATCTAGTAATTCTTCCCTCTCTCACAATAAACGCCGCTCGACTGGACTCGACGCAACCGCGACATTAACAGCTGTCACAATTCCGACTACCAATCTACCGCGTCAGAACCTCACGACAAGGACGAGACAATCAAAACCATTGATTCCCATCAGACATAATTCGGCCACTCCGGCCCGAACCGTACAACCTACCCTCTCCAAGATGTGGAGAGAGATTCAAGGCGAGTCAGATTGGGAGAATTTAATGAACCCACTTCACCCGCTCCTCCGTGAGGAGATAATCCGCTACGGTGAGTTTGCTATGGCTTGTTACAAAGCGTTCGATCTTGACCCTCAATCAAAACGGTACCTCAATTGCCAATACGGCAAGAGCCGTATGATGGAAGAAACCGGGTTGGGCCAATCAGGCTACTCGGTTACGAAGTACATTTACGCGACGCCTGATGTAGACATCCCGACTTGTTGTAGCCGTTGGATCGGATACGTGGCGGTGACGACTGATGAACAAGAGGTCAAACGGCTAGGCAGGCGCGACATTTTGGTCTCTTTTAGAGGAACTGTCACAAGTGCCGAATGGATCGCGAATTTCAGGAGCAATCTTACGTCAGCTCGTCTAGACCCACACAATGACCGGCAGGACGTGAAAGTCGAGTCAGGATTCCTCGGTGTATACACATCAGACGACCGTGATTCGAAGTTCACGTCAGGAAGCTGTCGCAACCAACTCCTCTCAGAGATTTCGCGCATTATTAACCAATACAAAGATGAGGAAGTAAGTATCACATTGGTTGGTCATAGCATGGGGAGCTCGCTTGCCACACTGCTCGGTTATGACTTGGCTGAGCTAGGGCTCAACCGTGGTTCTTCAGGAAGGAAAATTCCGATCACGGTATTTTCTTTCGCCGGTCCGAGAGTCGGAAATTCAGGGTTTAAGAAACGATGCGAGGAGCTGGGCGTGAAGGTTTTACGAGTGGTAAATGTGAAGGATCCAGTACCAAAATTACCGGGTATGTTCTTGAATGAAAATTCTAGAGTTTTGGGGGAGAGAGAGTTGCCATGGAGCTGCTCTTGCTACACACATGTAGGGGTAGAATTGGCACTCAATTTCTTCAAGATGAAAAATCCGGCAAGTGTGCATGATTTAGAAGCATACATAGGGTTACTGAAATGTCCAAGCAATATGATGCAACTAAAAAAAGAAGGAAATGATTTAGTGAGTAAATTCAAGGATTTCATCTCTGAGCGAAAATTAGATGCGTGGAGATGGGATATCGCGGCGTTACAGGTTGGCACCGTGGTACAGTCTCTCAGAATTTAGCAAGAGAGGCGAATAGATAGACAAATATGGCTTCTTTAGTTTTTTTTTTCTTTTGCGATAATTATCGCAAATTGATACTATATAGAATGAATAGGGGAGTCAAGTCGAGACGATCATCCGTGTAAATTTTAATGAGGATAATTGGTCCGAAAAGACGATAGAAACACTTAACATTTTTTTTTGTTGTAAACCGACAATGAGAAATACAATAAATAAGAACAAATTCATAAACTATTGTTTTTTATTAATTTCATTAGTACTCTGATGATCCAATTCATGTCTTGACAATTATGAAGTCTAGTTTCTTTTGAATTTATTTCAGTCAGAATGATAGATAAGATGCCTTTTCTGTGGTCAAATAAATATACGAAAAAATCGAAATTAAGGGTTCCAAGATAAACGAAAATCATTTATCTTGTGACTACGTAAATTAAATATTGTGATTATAGAACATTTATATTAACTCCTCGGACGAACTGACGAATTTTCATAACGATAATACAGATTGATAAAATTAATTGAGACCATATATGAACTGTTCAGCTTGAAATTGTATCAATATTAAGGGAATATGTATTAATTAATGATGATTTCCTTTTCATTTATTAATTCTGTGAGAATAAAACGAAGTCATGTCTTTTGTTGCAACATTAACTCTCCTGATATATCTCAATCGATAATATCCGCAATCCAATTACAATAGTCATATGTTTTCATAAAAAAAATACAATATTCACATATTTTTAGTACGTACATAAAACAAAATAGGCACATATTTTGGTTATTTAAAGGTATTTTTCGCACTATGAGACACTCTTTCGCTCAAATGAAATGGATGTTTTAACTACAAATCGCTAAAGAAAATCTAATGAATATTACAAGTCCACAGGCAAACTGAAGTTCGAGATATTATTCTTTTTTCTTTATGTACAACCCATTGGGTTGAGAGACAACTTCGAGATATTGTTCAAGCTCTTTATCCTAAAAAGCATAATTATTTCTGAATTATAGCCACCAATTTATCTTATATTCACTTAGTATATATATTGACTATTTGATGCTAGAAAATCAATATTGAGCATTTAAAATTATCAAGCACGCATAAATATAGTCTTCATATAATTTTTTTTCTATTTTATAGAAATGATCCATATATCTTTCATTTATATTCAAAGAAAATTAACTTTACTAAGTATTAAAATCATAGCCTTTGAGTTAGTGGAATTGATACCTTATCATTTACTGAAGATGGTTTGACATAGACTTCATATAATTATATTTGATAAATATACATAATATGATCTATATACCTAAAATTAGGGTTCCTGAATAGTTATTAGAATCAAAGTACTGTACATAATCTATCGAACCATTAAAGCTAAACTTTTTTCTTGGGTCCCAATATGGATGGTAACACTCAACTAATTAAATTGCATAATGTGACATTCTGAAACCGAAAAAAAGTGACATTTTTTAAGCATTGATTGGATTTTTTTGTATAAAAATCAGGCGACACGTCGACGCATTTTCATCCAAAAGAATTGTTTATTTATATAGTTGCCTCTAAATCATGCTACTAGAATTCAGATAGTCTCATTAAAGAATAATAAAGGTGATTTATATTGAAAACCTAAGCATTATTCGTAGTCTTTGTATTCATACCTTGGTCTTCATTTTATTTTATCAATATTCAACTTTAGTCTTGCTGAACTTTGTGTAACAAAGGCTTGACATTTGGCCCAACACCACCTTGAAAAATAAAAAGCGAATTCTAAAAAAAAATCCAAACTTTTCTGAATATTTTAAGAAATCTCCTAACTTTCTAGATTCTTTAAAAAAAATCTTATAATATAGATTGACATAGTGTTAACTCTAACTTTTCATCCAATTTTGATTTTCTTGGGCCAAAATTCCCTCACTAAAATGTTTTTATAAATTATTTTTAGTTTTATTCAATAAAAAAATAATACATATAATCAGTAATAAACCATTTTATGATATAATGTATCATATTATATTTGCGATATTATGGCATTATTTTTCAATATATGATTTTATTTTGTAATATTTCATAAGATCTTGAAGCATTATATATGATTTTATTTTTCAATATATGATTTATTTTCAATTACATACAAAATTTATTTTATAAAATATTATTTTGTAATAAAAGGTCATAATATTTGAATTATTTTATCATAAATTATTTACAATTTTCTATTGAATAAAACTTAAAACAATTTATTAAAAAATTTGGTAATGGTATTTTGGTCCAAGAAAAATTAAATTAGATGGAAAGATAGAATTAACACCATGTAGGGGGTATTTGAAAATTAATCTATTTTATAGGGGATTTTTGAAGAACCTAGAAAGTGGGGTTTTTTTTTAAATATTCAGAAAAGTTAGAGTTTTTTTTTTTTTTTGCTGTGAACTTCCCAAAAGAAACTTTTGCCTTTTGTTTATGAAACCATTTGATTTGCACTTTTTTGTTAGGGTAGTGTTACTTTAAGAGCAAGATTTTTTGGAAATGACATTTACATAATTTTTTTTCTATTTGCATGAAATTAACATTTAAAAATGATAAACTCATATTTTAAAGCTATTAAGTTTATATCAATTTAGTGATCTCAAAAAAAATGTGTATGTCAATTTTTTGTACATGGTACAAAGAATTTTCTGTCAATATGGCTACACATTTTTTTCCTTTTAGAACGACATATTTTATGCAGTCAGATATCGAAAATACTCTTCCCAGTATATGAGCAAATTCAATATTATAATGTATAATTGCAATTTAAAAAGAGAAATACAATTTACTGTAAATTCTAACTGATATAATAAAAAGAGAAATACAATTTAAAACATAGTAAATATGATGTGTATGAAAATCATTCGTTTTGATAATTTTCCAGGTGTTTCTCTTCTTAATTAAGTAAAAAAAATAGCACAATTGAATAACATGTTTATTTAAGAAATTAACACAATTCGCACGTCAGAGATTAGAGGTATTTTGGCCAATTGTCGCTCTAAATGAAGAAAAAATTTCTCTGTATAATAACACCCTTTTAGTTTAATGCTGAATGAGATATATTGGATGAACATAAATGTGCTTATGTGTAATTTGTTCCATGCACCTTAAGGTCTGAACTTGATTTTGACAAGATTGAATATATATGAAACTTTTTTGATGTAATATTGTCGAATTATTGAATTAAAAACTTCAACAAATCTTGAATCTCCACGCGATCAAAGTCTAGGACGCTCAAAGTATACCAATTTACTGTGTTCTTATTTAATAGAATCTCAACAAACAATTTGTAGAATAAAAGATAAGTATTATTTCTTGTTTGATGTTGAATCTAATATTGTTATTTTCATTACTTATGGTTGAAAACAAATATTTTCATTTGCACATTGTTTAAAAAGCGTTTTCTTTATTCTTTAGAAACAAAACAATACGTCTGATTTTTTATTGGGAATTGGAAAGCACGCCGGGGATACTGTAGCGATCCTGTAGCGACGGATTGAAATTATATACTGTTTTCTCACGTTCTTATATATGCTATATACTGTTTTCATTTTTTTAAATATATAATGTTTACCGAATGAATTTTTATATACTATTTGTTTTCAGTTTATATGTTTGTATATATACTATTTTTAGTTTTTTTAAATATATACTGTTTTATAGAATGAATTTTTATATACTGTTTGTTTTCAGTTCATATGTCTGTATATATTATTTTCAATTTTTATATATTGTCGCTACGGAATCACTATAGTACCGTCGCATAATATCATCCCCTTTTTTTATCTTTAAAAAAGTGCCATTTGAGTCTGTATCAACTTGCCCCAAAAAATATATTATTTTTATTGAATGAAAAGAGATTTAAGGTGCTAACGAAATATTTAATTAATGCACAAAATTTATTATATTGAAATGTCAACGTTATATGTACCCTTGTACATTTCTTACTGTAGAGGTGGGACTTGAAATAGTTGCTTCTTGTGGAATTGGCCCACTTATCTTAATATGAGCACACAAAAAAAAAATCAAACTTTTAAGATAATGGGAATGATTAGTAGTCATGATATTGCTAAAAAAAAATCTAAGTACATGATTTCATATTTGATGATAAAAAATAAAATATAGCCCACAATTAGTCACCTCTAGGGTCAACTGTCAATATTAAATTATATAATATACTTGAAATTTGGTGCATCATCACCACGAAAATTATATTCTATAAATTTTTTTTCTTTTGGTATTACAATGGTGAATTGAGAAATGAGTCATATCACACAACAGTGAAATTTTAGAACTAAAACGTACAGACATCTATATTTTGTTGACGGAAATGTATATATATCTCCCGTTCATCGTTCCCTCAATTCACCGTTTATTACTGGTAAACAGACCCCACTTATATTTAAAATAAGTAGATCCCGTTTATCAGTGATAAACGATGGGTTAGGAGGGATGGTGGTGAAATGTGTATATAAACTCTTTGTTGACACTTAAAGCAGTTTGAATTTATCTTTTAAAAACTATTGTATGATGTCGAAACTATATGTCAAGCATCAGCATGATTTAGCAATTAACTAATGTATCTTATAATTAATCACTTCTAATTAAAAAATGTTTGGATGAGAGAAGGTCCATATATATATATATATATATATATATATTGTTCGTTTAAAGAAAAAGAAAACATACCAAATACAGTACCGAGTTATGCGTGCACACTATAAAACGTCACACATTCATGTTTCACTCGTCTAATCAACCAACTAACCCCTGTTCTAATCCTAAAATATGTAGCCTTGTCGTTTTCGTATACATATTTATCCTGCGAGCTAGTATAAATTTAAGGCACTTCAAAAATACAGAAAATTAACATTCTAAACAAGTCAGAATTCTAGTTGAGGATTCCCATTATCCCATACTAGTCGGAAATTAACATTCTAAACAAAAATATAGTTTACTGTACAAAATATACCAGACCCTATTTTGGGCCTCTAACCAAACTAAACGGCCCATATATAATTGGCCCATCAGAGTGAATTAGCATAAGTTTGATTTTTTTTATTTTAGAATACGCAATAGACGATCGTCTATTATTATTTTTGTATTAAATTAACGATAAGCATCGTATTTACATCGATTGAAATTGTAACTAAATAAAATGAAAACAAACACAAAAGAAGCTTTAAATTTTACAAATCATAGCTGGAAAAATTCTACAACTACTCTAACTAACTAGGAGGAGACTTCAACCACAGTCGCACCATTCGTGTAGTTGTGATCTGACTAGCTCTGCTACTAGGTTAGGTGGCATTCTTTTTCCCTGAAAAATTCATCTATTCCTTTCTAGCCATATTTGCCATCATACTGTTAGCCAAAGTATATCCCAAGATTTTCTATTACTATTGGCCATTGATTCTCTATTTTTAAGCCATAGATCCATGATCTTTTTGTGAGGCAATACATCGTAATTCTGCAATTGTCCGTTTGTCATTTGCCAAATTTTTTGTGCAAAAACACACGAAGTGAAGATGTGATCTACCGATTCCCCCTCTTTATTACAAAATGAACAAAAGGAAGGTCCTTGCCAGCCACGTATGGAGAGTGTGTCCCAAGTTTGGATTTTCTTCCATAACATTAACCATCCAAATATTTTGATTTTTAGTGGGGTTTTACTCCTTCATAGGTTTTTAGTCCATGGTAGTTGAGTACCCGGGTTTGTTATGAAGTTATAGGTCGCGTTAGTGGAAAATTTTCCAGAAGGTTTCCATCGCCAGCTTTACGCCTTATCATTATATAAATTAATCATTGTAAAAAAATCCGGTCATTTTACTTGTTTATTCGTAAATAATATACACATTGACATATAATAGAAGAATTATATCCATTTTTTTTTTAATTGTTCTATAATCACACTAGTAAGATATCATATCAAATATTTCGTTCAAAAAAATATCAAATTTGTATTCGTATTCATGTAACAGAGATACTCGTAAATGTCTATAGACCTCAATGGAAAGCTATTCCATCGCGTACTGTTTTAATAAATTATTATTTATGTACAATACCTTTATATACCATTTCGTATATATACAAATTAAAATATCCAGACATAAAATGAAATATAAATAGATAATATATTGAGTGACTTTTTTTAGAGAAATTTTTGGAGAGGACTCTGGTTGTCCCTCATCCAAAATTGATCTTCCTATTTCTATAATAGTTTATCGTTATTTACAACTTTTACACATCTATTTTACACATAAATTGCTGTAAAAAAGAATACAAAAGAAAAAAAAAACAAAAAAGCACTTTTTGGGCCGACAATTAGACTTCTAACATAAAATTCAGCCCAAAACCTATCTATCAATCAGCTTTTTTGACCGTCAGCTGTCCCTTGCTTGAACATATTGAGGGACTTTTAAATGCATCATAGTGAGTGGGCTAGTTTCACTCCTCTATCTCTCTCTAATATGGACGGTGGTCCAAGTATATAACTACTCTCATTTGCAAAATGTGGTCTGTATATAATTACTCTCATTTGCAAAATATGTACACACATAGCCGAAATGGAAGACTTGATTTGACCTGTTTTAAATCAAAATTTCAACAGTCCTTTCATGACAGACCAAAAACTTCGTACCGTTTTTACATTTACAACTTCACTTGACTAATTTTTTTTTCTAATGCGAGCTTGAGACAAACTTATTCCTTCATCTTTTTTTTTTCACATTTTAGAAAATACAATAGTAGTTCAACAAGCAACTTAAAACTACTACCCAATTTGGTTATTGAACTAATACTAGAATAATACCCGCGCTACGCTACGGGCATTATACTTTTTTCTTTACCGCTTTAGATATTTTAATTCTATTTCATTTATAATAGATGCTTCAACGCATCTTCCAATACAAAAGAAGACCCCTCCTAGTGATTGCTCGGAAGACGGCGGATGAAGCCATCGCCTGGACGAACAACTGCTGAAGTATCTATAATACTTAGACTAGGGCTTAAGTTTAGACTAGAAATTCACCAGCAAATGGATTAAGAAATTTGTATCTGTTAAATTTTCTTTAATTAAATACAATGAATGGCCCGCAACTTGCGACCATTTCTTCAAAAAAAAAATATAATAGATGCTTCAACAATTTTGTTACTCCTTTAGGCATGAACATCAAGGTAGTATGATATGTAATTATTTAAAAGAAGAAATAAATCAAAATTTGGTTACCATAACAACAACAATTATCTAGCATGATTCAACAATACAATAGATCACTTTCTTCTTATTCTGATCACGCATTGCATAAAATAAATCAATATAAAACATTGTTTTATCATTTTTATGCTAAGTACATGAAAACCTGTCAAAGTTACAATATTTATAGAGACATGTAATTATGGACGATTCCATGGACATCATTTTCCTAAAGAAAAAGATGGAGTTAATACCAACTACTTAAAGTGGCCTTTAACTCGCCATTCAACGAATCAACCAGTGTCATCTCATTTACGTCTTCAACCTAAGGCTATAATTGTTTGAAATAAATAAAAAAGTATCAATTTCATAATATGGAAAAATATTAAACATGTTTAGAAAATGAATAATGGTAATTCTAATTTTTACTCAACCATGTAAGTTCCAACTTTTAATCCAACTCCGCATCAACAGCTCACCTTGATTTGACCAATTATGCCTCAATTGGTGGACCCTGTGACTCAGGTCATTACCAAAACTATACAGGCCATCCCATAGCCTCAGGTAGCATCAGAGAGTTTCTGAGTCTAAGAACTTTTGTTATGAACAAACGAATAAATATAATAAATAATTTCAAACAAAATGGATGCATTAGATAATTCAATTTGTCTAATACGATGAACTCCTTTGACTAACTTAGTAATCTGGTACAGTACCTAGAATTGTACAAAAATATGTTAATACCATCTTGTAGTGATCAAACATTATTCCGTTTGGTTTACACTAATTCGGGGTTTTATGTAAATCTAAACGAGGCAAGAAATCATTAAGAAATTGACTTAAAATAGTCACGTCTAGAATTGTTAGCTACAGTTCTATAAGCTACAAATTTCCATACATAAAAGAGAGAAGTAATAATTCAGGAAAGAATTTTCCTCAAAAAAAAAAATAATTCAGGAAAGAAGAAGAGGAATGTGAGTTTTCTATATGCCATTTTTTATAATTCAGTCCCTTAACTTTTCACTTCTACAATTTCGTCATCAAAGGCCTCCTACATTACTATTGTAAGTGTTAATTTCATATATATTTTGATAAACAATTAATCAATAAAACAACTAATGGAGAGAAGTAGTAGTCCAGAGAAAGAAGAACCTAATCAAGCTTCCCACATTAATATTTTCAAAATTCAATGCTAAAATTTCTATAATTCTACAATTACATCATTAAATGTGTGATAAACTAATATTGTGGTGCTAATTTCATATAAATTATATGATACTGAAATAGCATAGAGAATAAAGAAAAAAATAAAGCATAATGGATCAATTTGGACATCGAAACATATCAAATTAGAAGAATATTAAAAAGTAAAAAAAGAAAAAAAATGAACTAAAAGTTACTTAGAATAAAGGAATAAAAAAAAGAAAGTTAAAAGTAAAACACATAATTAGTAACTGTAAAACAAGCATTTCTTCCTCACTTGGACTTACCCACACATCTCCCATCTATAAAGAAAATAAATAAGAAATTTTATTAGACTAAATTGCAAGAAATATTTTTTAAGAATAAAATATTTTCATGATTTGGGTGATTTATTAAAAAAAAAACTTTCTATATAATCCCAATGTTGAACTGGCAATTAAAATAAAATAAAAATTAATTTTATTTTATGAAATAAATAGTGACTTAATTTGTTTTCGCGATACACCTAGCATTTTGCTTGATTGATTTTTTTTTTTTTCAATTGACCGTAAGAACAAAATTGTAATTAAGAGAAAGTGAAAGAAATGGCTTACCTACAATGCGCAGCAACTTTATGTGCTTTACAAATTTAGAGCATTTTTAATTTTTACAATCAGAATCTACCGAAAATTATAAACTTAAACATACCCTTTTTTTTAAGGTGTACAAATATACTCTTGAATCTATAAAACAACCAATTTTTTTTTACTTCATAAGTACCCATTCCAATTTTGTAATTGTAAATCAACCGAATTTAAATTTCAAAATTTAGAAG
Organism: Juncus inflexus; assembly: GCA_024447665.1. Classification (NCBI taxonomy): domain Eukaryota; kingdom Viridiplantae; phylum Streptophyta; class Magnoliopsida; order Poales; family Juncaceae; genus Juncus; species Juncus inflexus. The sequence goes on along the minus strand of JAJHPC010000019.1, from coordinate 8,865,918 downwards.
TTGATGTTTAGGGTTTGAGTCAACTGTTACCAAAATGCACAAGATCAATACATACATCTACATTGATTAATCAGATCAAATGAAGTATACAGGCCAATCAAACAATTAGTAGTACATTTTTGAAATCATGTCAAGCCCAACAGAATGAAGAGAGTTAAATGAATAGAAGCAATTACAGTCCAATGGAGAGGTCTAGTACCTGAAATGAAGATGAAAGGAGCCATGTTCAAGCATATTCAGTGTGCTACTTATTCGCGACTTTTCTATTTTCAGTTCATTTTTGGCTTTATTTTGATGGTTTTGTTAAATTATTTTTACTCAGTGGGTCCATATATATAGGTGAGGTTGTATTATGAAATGGTATGTATTATTGTACCCTAATTTTAATCTTTCCCCCCTTTTTTCTCTGAGACAGCCACTGAGGAAAATTACCAAAGAATTCATATTTTCATCAAATTTCTACAATTTTAGTGTAATTTTCTACTTCGTTGATTGAGTCGTTAAAAATTATTTGTCATTCCAGCCAAAATCTAAACAAATTAGATATCTGTCAAGTGAAGAAGAAAATTCCAATTGCATCACCTCCTTTTACCAGAAGAAGATTTTTTTTTTTCACCAAAAAATTGAATAATATGAGAAAGACTGCAAATTAAAGCAAAGAACTCAAAAGAGCATGGAAATAAATGAACCTTGATATTGAGTACCACCAAGCCGGGATCTGAATGACTAATCGATGGGGCTTCTTTCCTTTCTCTTTCGGCTTGGTTTCCAGCGGATAGAAGGCGGAATAGATAGAAGAAAGCGACGTCACAGAATAAGAAACTAATCAAAAACCAATGAGAATGCTACACATAATTTGTTACAGAACAAAATTTACAGAAAATCAAAATAGTCAAAAGAATAAAAGGCAGGCAATGAAACAGCTCTCTCAAAAGAATGGCGCTAGCAAAAGCCCTACGTGGCCCCTTATAGAGTACCAAATGTAATTGCCCCAAAAAAGGGGGATTAATAATTTATATATCGTGCAACAAGAACATACTAATAAACATACATAAATTTCAATCATATAAACAGAACGATCAAAAGCCCTATAAATTTCAACAAAAAATAATACAACACAACATACACATTACATTACATCACAACTTTCTTACCAACATTCCTTTTTTCATCGGCCCAAAACCCAAATTCATCCAAATCACATCACAACTTTCTTAACAACTTACCCTTTTTCATCGGCCCAAAACCCTAATTCATCCAAACTACATCACAACTTTCTTACCAATTTTTCCTTTTTCATCATCCCAAAACCCTAATTCATCCAAACCACCCTTAAACCCACAAGCCCTAGCCGCCTCTCTAACCAACTCACACGTCTTATCACCGAGTCTAAAACCCTTACTAATCGCCTCAACATAAACTTGACACGCAAGTTTACATTTCCCTTCTTTAACCAACGCTTGAATCAACATCTCATAACTAATTTCGTTCGGTTTTACATTTTTAACCTTCATCTTCTCAAACCAATCCAATGCAACCAAACCCATGCGACTTTTCGCGCAACACGATATAATCGCATTAAATGTCACAACACTAGGTCCAATTTTCTCTAACTCCATTTCATGAATTACTTCATCAACTTTATCAAACTCCCCTTTTTGCGCGTAAATCGACGCCAAAATCGTATAAGCGTACAAATTCGGTTTTACACCAACTTTACACATGTGTGACCAAACGTGTAACGCTTTATCGTAAAACTTACCTTTTTCTAAAGAGCTAAGCAAAGCGATATAAGAGTCAATTTCCGGTTTTACCCCTCGGTCAACCATTTGACCGAATACTTTTACGGCCACTACCGTTTCGCCGGCTTTTGAACAAGCTAACAAAACGGCGTTAAACTCTTTCTTTCCAAGTGGTAAACCTTTTTCGTGCATTTTATCTAATAATTGAAGGGCCCATTTCCAAAGCCCTCTTTTTCTTGCCGCGTTTAATAAAACACCGAAATTTGAAATTACCAAATTGAACGATAGATTATTAGGTTTTGGGCCTTTATCTAACATTTCTTCGAATATTTCCAAAGCGGCCCACCATTTTTTGGATTTTCCGAGTAGAAATATAACGTGATTACAAACCGATAAACTAATTTCGGATTGATTAATGGTATTTTCTCGTATTCTTTTGTATAGTTCTTTGATTATTGTGTAATGTTCTTCTTTTGTGCAAGCCCAAACGAGCCCCTCGTAAAATTGGCTGTTTGGTTTTATATTATATTTGTCTAAATTATTTATGAATTTTAATACGTTCATTGTTGCATTTTCATCGTTTGAAATCCATTTACGTAAAATTATTTGAAAAATTCTAAGCGTTGATTTTTCGATTTTTTGGGATTCATGGTCCCAATCGTAATTTTCATCTGAATTATTAATATTATTTTGAAATTCGCCATTTTGGTATTTTTCTCTTAATTTAATAAAGAATTCTAAGGCTCCATTTGCATCATTTAATTCTTTATAAGCTAATAAAATCGTAGAATAAGTAGCTGGCGATGGAATTAAACCGTTTAATTTAATTTCAGAAATTAAATCAAAAACCTCATGAGATTTTCCTTGTTCGATATAAATATTCATTAAAGTGTTATAAGTCACAATACTCGGTTTGATTCCTTCTGATTTCATGTCAGAAATTACCAAACTAATTTTGTAATATTTCTTGCTTAATCTAATCGCGCTTAATAAGCTATTGTAAATTACCTGATTTGGGGATTTTTCACTCTCTTTCATCCAATTGAATAACGCGAAAGCTGCGTCTAATTTTTTGTTCATTCCTAATCCCCTAATTAGGGTTGAATAAACAGGAATCGGCAAATCGGGATAATCTTTCAGTAATTCTGAAATTTCTTCCGGTTTTTTCGCATTGTGTAGAGTCAATGCGAGAGCTTTACAATCCACTCTCCCATTTTTGGAAATTTTCGAATTTTGGTCAGTTTGATTCTCTGTTTTTTCAATTTCTCCTTCTTTTTTGTCTCCAGAAACTGAATTTAAGCATTTGGGTGTGTAAACCGAGCTTCGTTTTCTCTCATGGAGCTTCAATTTGATGAAATTAAACGGAACTTCTAAAGGGAAGCTGTATCCACAGCTAAAACACGATTTTTTCATCACTTTCACAAAAGAATTGGTGTAAAAATCGCTCGAATTGAGATGGGTCCAAGCCGAAAACATTCCATTCTGGTTTGAAGCTACCAACGGTTGCATTTTACAGAAAAACTCACGCAAAGCAACAAAAATATTACCTCAAAAATCGCCAGAAATACCCAAAAAAAACTCCCCTCAATCCTCGCAATTTCCCCTCGATGAGAATCCAACAACAAACGATTCTTCTTCTTCTTCTTCTATATTCTCTCTTTTTTCCCTTTGAATTTCAATTTTACTCTGTATAACAAAGAGATAGAATAGAACAGAAGAAGAATCGTCTTAACGGGTCAGAAGGACATCCCTGATATTTTCTGCATTCACAGGGTCACATTATAAAAATAACTCCGCATCTTTTAATTAGAAAAAATTACTGGGCCAGATCAAAATTATCCCCGGCCCATATTGGCCCATTCAAATCTTCCTTTTTTTCAAAATGTTAATATTTAAAATTACATGGAATAACAGAGACCATTTATCTCTATTTTAATACACTGAGGCTAGACAAATAAATAAATTTGACAAACCACAAATAAACGACAGAAATATAGAAATTAATGAATGATTTTTTTCACTTTTGTTTCACTACAAATAAAATAAGATATATTATATATAATCTAAGAAAAATATCAAATATAGGCATTAGTTTCTTTAAGACACGATTTTTATATATAAACATGAATTTTTAAATATGTATTCCTCTTAATATAGTATTTATATATATTTGGTTGGAAACAATTGACAAAGTGTAGTTGTGCTCCAGTAGTTATAAAATTTTCACTTAACATGTGATTTCCTTGGTCCAAACCGCCCTATTTCCCCTTTTTAAGAAAATTTGTAGACATTAAGAGTGCTATTATATAGCAAAGAAATATATTTTCTTAAATTATTTTAAGAGTACTATTATATACTGTTATAAGCAAATTATTATATTATGAGTAGTATATTATGTATATTTTTTTAGAGAGAATTACAAGCGATCGTTTGATATTTGTTCTCTTTTAGGTGGGCTCATATGCCTTCATCTAAATTTTTAAATCAATCCTGCTATACGCGGGATTCGAATCCCTCACCTATGTATGGATGGGATTGGTACCATGACCACTAGGCTAACCTAATGGTGGTTATATTATGTATCATTACAAGCTCATAATTGTTCACAATATTATCAATAATATAATGATATTGGATTACTAATTATATTAGTCAAATATATTAATCAAAAAATAAATAACATTTTAATTATGAAATAAAAACATAACATATTATAGTCAAATTTTATAGTATTGTTAAAATTTAACATATTAACAATAATAATAAATAGACCAATTATAAATCATCATAAGCTTAGAGCAATTATTGACTAGATATTATAATATTGGACTAGTAATAGTGACATTAATAATAATAGTAAATGTCACTAATTAATAAATAGTAAATACTTAAATTTTATATTTATGATTAATATTAGTATTCTTTACAAAATGAAGAAAATATACTGTAATATGATAATAAAGCCTCCAAATATCGCGTGCAAAATAATATCTATAAAAACAGTAATATTATGTGTAATGCACCGGAATTTGAAAAATATAATTCACATCTATAACATGGCAATGATTTGTTTACTTTATCTTCATCATTTATAAAAGGAGGAATTTCATGTACAATTACAAAAATCTTAACATATACAGAAGTTTCTAAGTGCATACCTTGAAAGTATCACATGAACTACTATTACATAATGAAAAGTATCATTTCAAAGAAAAATTAACATGAACTATTAAAACAATTTAAAAATAATTTATATCTAGACCGAAGCAGAGCGAGAGTCCATCTCGTTTGGCCTTAAACTTTACCCGCACCTCGGCGCTCCAACTTTTCGGAGAATGCGGGTATAACATGAAAAAAAAGATTCCGGCAAAATATAATTCCTAATTCTAAATTATGCCAAACAAAGAATTTGTGTTTTGCTGGACAAGTCCACTTAGAATTATTTGCTCCAAACAGGCCCTTATTGATTTTAATATGTTTATATTTAAGATTTTACATTGGGCCATATAAAATTGAACTCAAACGGGCCTATTTCTCTTTCTCCTATGCTTCTTTTCTTGCTGGTTTTCTTTTACCATTCTCAAATCATTTTTTTTTTTTAAAATACCATTTTTTCAAAAATAAATTAATACTTATCATTGTTTTAAAAATAACGGAGTAACTATCATTTTCGCCACCGCCACAAATGATATAGATTTTCAATTTTTTCAAAAATTTCTCATTTAGCTGGTTAAATATGATTAATTAGTGTCAAAAAATTTTGTTCCGCCGCAGGTAGTGGTGGAAAATACTATTCCTCCACTACTAGTGGCGGAACATGAAATTTTTTTTTCCTGAGAATTTTTTTTTTTTGAGAAAAAATTAATTTTTTTCCTGTTCCCCCAGTGACAGTGGCGGAACACGTTTTTTCACTAATTAATTCCGTTTTTGAAAAATTATAAAATCCACATGTTCCGTCACTATTAGTGGCGGAATAAATAAAATATGTTCCGCCACTTGGCGGAAATGGTAGATACTTCATTATTTTGAAAACGGTTGTATTTACTGGTTTATTTTGAAAAAAAATGGTATATTTAAAAAAAAGTCGTTTCTTAATGGTTTATACTGGTTTTCTTTTCTGATTCTAAAATCAATTGATCAATAGTGTCTCTGTCGATCTGTTACGTCCTTTATAGTGGTGGAAATGGTAGATGCTTCGTTATTTTGAAAATGGTTGTATTTGTTGGTTTATTTTGAAAAAAAATGGTATATTTAAAAAAAAAAAAAGTCGTTTCTTACTGTTTTTCTTTTCTGATTCTGAAATCAATTGATCAATAGTATCTCTGTCGATCTGTTCCGTACTTTATAGCGGCGGAAATGGTAGATGCTTCGTTATTTTGAAAACGGTGATATTTGTTGGTTTATTTTGAAAATAAAAATGGTATATTAAAAAAAAATAATAAAAAAAGTCGTTTCTTACTGGTTTTCTTTTCTTTTCTGATTCTGAAATCAATTGATCAATGGTGTCTCTGTTTCTCGTTCGAACCTTGCCTCATTCGTCGTACTGCTCTCCTCTTCCAAGCACGCGAAGATTGAGCGCTCCTCGATCCAGAGCGTTAATGGAATGCTCCTCTTCGGTTTCGCCGCAGCGGAGGCTGCCGGTGCTTCTGTTTGATGTCATGGACACGGTCGTGAAGGACCCGTTCTATCACCACATCCCCGCTTTCTTCCAGTTCGTCCTCTTTCTTCTTCTTCTTCTTCTTCTTCTTCTCTCCGTTGATTGGTTTGAGTTTGTGAATTTGTGGGTTTTTTGATTGGTTCGTGGTCGTGTTTTTGCGATTGGTGTTTTAATTTCGCTGTTTGTTGAGTAAAGTAGTAGGGAATGCTTTTTGATTGCGAATTCTCTGGTGAATTGTGTCTAAATTATAATAAAAAAGCAAGGATTAATGGTATTTTTTATTTGGGTTTTCTTACATTTTTTTTTTAAATTTTTTTGATAGAATGTCGATGAAAGAATTGCTAGAAGCAAAACATCCAACAGCATGGGTCGAGTTTGAGAAAGGAGAAATTGATGAGGTTTTAATAATTAATATTTATTTCTAATTTAATATATTGTATAGTATTTTATTAACGTAAATTGGATATAATTTGAATTTTTTACAGATTGAATTGGCGAAAAAGTTCTTCAAAGACGGAAGATCTTTCGATTTAGAAGGTAAATTTACATTTGAAAATATTATATTGTTGGATTAGTATTTAATTAAATAATGTTTTAATGTATTTTTAGGTTTAAAAGAATGCATGGTGCAGAATTTTTCATTTGTTGATGGTATTGAACCGATACTTAACGGATTGAAACAAAATAATTATGAAATTCATGCCTTCACAAATTATCCAATTTGGTCAGTTAATTTAAATATTAAATCGGTAATATAGTTTTGGGATTTGGGATCCCATTTTTATGCAATTCACCCCAAATTAAGCCTCAATTAATTGCGAATTTTGCAATTAAGCCCTTTATTTAACCCAATATGCCCCAATTAGCACTCAATTTTGCAATTAAGCCCATTAATTTAACCTAATTTGGCTCAATTAGCACTCGATTATGTAATTAAGCACTCAAAATGGCCAAAATATATTTAAATTGTTGTAATTTATATTTCTTATTTATTTTTAAGATGTAAAAAATGTAGGTACATGTTGATTGAAGAAAAATTGAAGCTCTCAAAATATTTATCTTGGACTTTTTGCTCTTGCACTACCAGTAATTAATTTTTAATCTATTTTTCAAAAATATAAGGGGATTTTTTGCAATTTAGAAATAATTCAGGGTTCTTTTTGCAAATATTCTTAAATAATAATAATTTTGTTAATAAATGCAGGTAAAAGAAAACCGTCTCTTGATTCATATAATGATGTGTTACATCAACTTTCAATTGAGCCTTCAAACTGTGTTTTTGTTGACGACAGGTAAATTATTATTTTTTTTTAATATTTATTTAATTTAATTTGATTATTTTGGATCTATTTTTTGTGATGTGTAATTTTTGTGGTATTTAGGGTGGGAAATATTGAGGCGGCGAAAAATGTGGGCATGATTGGTTTGCATTTTAAAAATGCAGAATTGTTAAAAAATGATTTATTTTCTTTAGGAATTAAGGTAAATATTTCGTAAATATAAAATAATTATTTATTCTTAATCGTGCTGAAATAAAAATATATTTAACATATTCGTATTCTTGCATTGTACCAATTGTAATATGTATAGAATTGAATTCGGAGTCTGTTTTATATTTTTTCATTATTATTTTTGTTCTTGGTGTCTGATGATTTTTTTTAATGCAAATATACTTGAAATATTTATTCAATTGTTTAAAACACAAAATATTGAAGCTTTATTTTGGTTTCTACACAAAGTGTTCCGGACCTTATCAATACAATGTAGAATGTCTTTAACATTAAAATTCTTAAAAAAAATCATTATTATGTATTTTGTAACTTATATATGCCATTTGCAATTAGACCCTTTTAGAATGGGATATTTGCAAGTCGACATAAGCTTTTTTTCATTCTATATCTTCATCACATATCATTTGATATTATTTGAAATTGCATGCATGCCAATATCTGTTCAAACAAAAAAAGAAAAGAAAATGGATTTACATATTTAAATTGAATAATATATAGTTTATACTTTCTTAAATAATGTACATGTCAAATGTCATTTTAGTCATGATCTTCAAAATCCTATTTATTAATTAATATATATAATTCTAAACCCTCTTTTCTATAGTATTCTCACCAAATTGATCCATGTCACCATCAATTTTTGTACAGTGTATAAAATGTTTCAATTGGGTCTCAATTTGCTTGGTTGGTTGGTTATTAATCACGGTTTTGTTAAGATATATACTTAAACCCTCTTTATTTTGTTACATGATGATCTTTTTATTTTTTAATTTAGTTTTTTTTAATGTTATTTCTAGAGATAGCCTTACTCTTATGTAAACAAAATTTTATTCTATAATACGATTTTAACTAGACTCTTGGCCGACTATATTGAAAAATGTCTTAAATATGATTATGTGAAGTAATGTTAATTTTGTACTATTCACAAAGTTCAATTCGTATTGCACAAATTGAAAGGAGCAAATTATTTCATAATAGATTTCAGGCTACATTACTCATTTTATTATTATTTAAAAAAAATGTCTTGATATGTTGGTATGTGATAGTTCAAATAAATTTCACTCAATTGTGCATCTATTTTTTCCTATTTGTTGACACACCTGAGAAAAAAACTTATGGCAATTTCGCGCAAAGCGCGAGTATCCCTTGTTTATATATATAATTCTAATGGTACTTTTATACAGTAAAAGCACATTAGGCTTCCACGTCAGTCAATTTTTTTTTACCATTGATCTATCATCAATCGGCTGTCATTTATTGATCTATTTCATAGGATCGTAATTGCTCACAATGCTTTCTAATTATAGTGTGCTCTACATTACTTTACCCTTGATCCTTTTTTCTTTCACTCTTTGGCTTCGTTTGGATGCAAGATAAGATGGGTATAAGAAACTACACCTTCTTATACCTCCATTTTGAAATGGTGTTTAGCAAGATGAATGGAACAAAACTAGGGATAATGTTGAATTAGAAAAATAAACAATTTATAATTACCAAAATGCCCTTGTATTTTGTAATATGATTAAAATCAAAGATGTATATTAAATTATTAATTATATTATATTATATTATGTTTCATTTATATATTTGTATGTAATTATATTAAATTATATATTAGAAAATAATTAATTTTTATATTATTGTAATATAATATTAATTTATTCAAAATTGTTTTAATTAAATTTAGATATACTTAATTATTAATATTATTTAAAATTAAATATTTTATTCTTTAGTTATTTTTTAATTTATTTATCAATATTATTAGTAATTAAATTATATTATATTACTAATATTATATAATTAATTATATGTTAATGATATTATAATTAATTATACAATAATATTTTTTATAATATCTTTCATAAAAAATAATATTTATTTATGTTATGATTAATTATAATATAACAATTATATTATAATTATTTAAATAATATTTTATTATTAAATATTAAATAATAATAATAATAATAATAATAATAATAATAATAATAATAATAATAATAATAAATAAATAAATAAGATTATTATGGTAAAAAGATTGAGGAATAAGGTTATACCCACTACATCTTATTCCTAAAATTTTTGGTTGTGTTTGACAAAGAATAGAAGGATAGTAAGATTTATACCTTTCTTATCCTCCATCCAAATGGGGGCTTTGGATCATATAGTTATTGGTACACCATGTTTTGAAGGTTATAGTTTTTTTTATCTCCTTTCTTTATTCTTTACGGTTCACACGTTGTGCCTCTACTAAGCCTACTTACCCGATGAGAAAGAGGACTACCCAAATTTTTTTACTTTTAGTAGTTTAAGTTGCTTTTATATCTCTAACTAAGTTAAATATATCACTATGTAAGAATGCATAATTGAGATCATGCTGATGTAAATGTGCAACAAGGGGATACTATTTTTTTTCCTATTTAATTTTGTTAACAGAAATAATTTTGTAAGGATTAGAAAATGGTTGGATAGTGATCATACTGCATTTTCATCAGTAAATTTTCTCCATTCGTATCTAACTCCTACTATAGTTAGGATGATAAATGCATTATGCATACAAATACGAAATCAAATATGTATGGATATGGTTCGTATATCCCCGATAATAATCCGGATTCTTTTTTATTGATTATAAAAGATATTTAGTACACAACTATTATTTCTAACTCTCGAATATTACTAAAGACCCGATTTATATAAAAAGACAAATTCATACTCTATAAAGCTTACAATATATTAAGAATTTGCTAAAAAAAAAATTATATTTTAAATTACGGGTATCTACCATCTTAGGTTCTTATAATTAATAAAGTAGACAATGAGAAGATTATGCATAGGTCCTCTTTGATCATGAAACTAAATCACATACTAATTACATACCTAATTTCATGAATTTTCTTCAAAAAGTAGATAAGGAGAAGATTGTGCATAGGTTTCTCATTTGATCAGAAAACTAACTACATGATTGCATGAATATTGGCTTAATCAATACTTATATATGTCAATATGAATTTTGAGTCTGTAAATAGGTATATATTTAGTACAAAATAACAAATACTCATTTTTGACAATTATTCAGATCCGAACCCAACAAATAAACTAGATATAAGATCCAGATCCAAATGAAAAGATTTATTTAAAATTTAGATTCATCTATTATCCACACCATTAATCCCTCTCTCAGTGACATCTCATATAAAATAAAGATTATGAAAATTTCGCGCAAAGCGCGATTATCCCTTGTGTATATGTACATTTAGAAACGTTTTTAGCCATAAAATAAACATTCTTTTTCATTTTGACATCTGTGTGTAGACACTAATAGGAATATTTAAAATGAAAAATATATGTAAATTAAAAAATATTAGAAGCTAATAAACAACTAAATATGCTGACAACTTGGGTTTCTTTTTTAGTGACGACCACTTTTTTGTTTAATTATCACAATTAGTTGATATCATTTTTTCTCTGTTTAAATACTTGCAAAAAATCATATTATTCATGTATACTATTTCTACATGTGTTTTAGATTATTATAAAATAACATATATGATTTACGAAAATAGAGGTGCTGTAAGAGAATATATGTATTCTAAATTAATATATACATAAAATTAATAAAACAGTAGGTAATATATATATGTATCATAAAACCATTTATAAAGATTATAAATACGTGGCTATCTTGATTTGTCAACTTAATATATTTTTATATTTTTTTTTATTTTCAAGGTCGGAGAGGCATGAACATTAGGGGTGTAAACGGTATGGATACGGTGTTCGGATAGTGCTCTTACCGTATCCGTATCCATATTTTTTTCCGGTTTCGGATACGAATACGGATAGATTCGGATACGGATACGGTTCGGATATTAAACGGATATGGATACGGTTCGGATATCTCGGATACGGATACGAATATGGACTTATTTCGGATGTTAAAACGGATATTTTAATATGTAGTTCGTTATCTCATTTTAAAACTTGACTTTGCTAAATTATTATATAAATATAGATTTTAGAAGAAAAGTTTTGAGCAAGAAATTATATTAGATATATTATTGTTCTACATAGTCAAACTATAGAAAAAAATATGACTACTTCAATATAATAACAATATTAAAACAAAAATATCACTATACTTTTGGCGGCTAGAGTTTTGTTAGATGGAGAAAGAGTTAAAACATGTTTTTAAGTTGAATGTAGCGATTAAAGAAGAAGACGAAAATATGGAAACTCGATTATCAAATAAGAGGAAAGAAATACAAGGAAGTGAATTAAATGAAAATTAAAAAAGATGGAAATTAGTATGATTATGAAATAAAAGAAAATTAATACTTAATGAATATATATTCAAAGTTGAGTCTTATAAAAATGGATATCCAAATAGAAATATTATCCGGATACGGATAATATCCGTATCCGTATCCTTATCCGCCTCATAAAATAGATATTGTATCCGTATCCATATCCGTATAAATTATCCATATCCGTATCCATCGGATATGGATATTTTGCGGATACGGTACGGTTCGAATACGGATATTATCCCACCCGTTTACACCCTTAATGAATATACTGAAATTTATGCCAGTTAACTAACCATTTGAAGTGTCCAAGCAAATTCAGCAACTTAAAATGACGCATGATGTATTACATCATATTATTTTTTGCCTTTTTCTTTAAAAAAAATTATACAAAAGAAAATATATGAAAAATTCAAAAAATAAATAAAAAACAATATTTTCTAATTTATGTTATGCGAGTCTCAAATATATATATTATATATATGTTATGCGAAAACTTCAAGTTGTGCCTGAATATATATATATATATATATATATATATATATATATATATATATATATATATATATATATATATATATATTATGCGAAAACTTCAAGTTGTGCCTGAATCAGATTCATGTGAGATATTGATATTTTGTGATGCTCATCGGATACTTACCAAATCACATAGTCAATGTTTTTTTGTCTAAATATTTTATTTTAAAATAATAGTGGATATTTTTCGGATATCTCTGACATATAAACCAATACACTTTAAATATAAAGTATAAATAATGAAATCAATATAACAATTGCAGATAAAAATATTTTATTACTTTGAATATATATTGTCTTAATATATATAACTATAAGATAATAAAAAATAGAAATTGTGACAATAAAATAGCAAAGGATTATATAGAGTGAAAACATTAACACCATGTGCTTAAACATCTCCCTAAACATCGCCCGTCATATATTTATATCTTTTTATAAGTTGCCTGTTACATCTTTCTATAGAATTATAATGTTTTTGTATCTTTTTTTAATATTATAAATTTTCATATGATGGTAATATATACTTATTTTTATACATCATATTTGTCGTCCATTCTATTTTTTTAATATATCAATATATTTTTTTGTAATGCTGATATATTTTTTTGAATTATGACAGTGATAAATAAGTAGATTGTACGTATCAGATCTCATATGTAATAAATGTGCCCTACTCTAAATTCTTCTTTTTAAATTATAGTATTAATATCACCGTTTATATCATATTGGATATAGTACCCGTATTCCGTATTCGTATCTCTACCATGCCATTGCCATTGCCATCTGATTGTTTTTTTTTTGGTTGGACTAGAGCTACACTGAATGCTTCATAGTTCTCCATCAAACAAACAAAGACTCAATCATCTCTTGTACTTTTTTAATTACCATAAATAGCAACTTGCACTATCTAAAGATGATATTCAGCCGACCAATCCATCTCTCTCTCTCTCTTAAATCACTCTCTTCTTTCTCTCTAAAATGTACCAGCACTCCAGTTTAATAAGCTACGATTCTGCGCCGGGCTCCCTCCTGACCGGTCTTGCCGATTCCATGTCAGGAGACTCTGCCATCTACCGTGCAGACGAGTCAAATGGTTCGGTCGAGCCATTGGAGAAGCTCTTCATTGGTAATTCTCACTATGAAAATTCAGGAAAAAATTCAAATAAGGTATCCACGTCAGCATCTAAGGAGACCCATTTGACTAGGCACGACAGCTCGCCGGCCGGTTTTTTCTCTAATCTTTTGCTTGATCATGGTAATTGGTTGATTAATTAAATGTTTAATTTCTTTTTCTTTGTTAATTAATATGTTTTTCCTGTTTTATCCTTTTGAAGCTTTTAATATACGAAAATAGTCGACATTCTAATTATAATAGTATGTAGGATTGTCAAATAATACATAATTGTAACTGAATAATATATACTTGTAGTAATTTTGTTAAAAATATGTAATTGTAGAAAAAAAGAATATAATTAAAAAATAATACATATTTATAATAAAATAATTTGCAGTTATAATAAAATAAACAGCACTCCCACTAAAAAAAAATATAAAAAGTAAAAATAATATGTAATTTACCCCCAATTCATTAAAAACAATATGTAATAAACTACCACCAATTCATTCAAAAAAAAATGTAATCTAGTAACAGTACATATAAATAATAAAACAATTTATTATATATAAACATAAAAAATATAGTAAAATAGTACATAATTTATATTAAAATGGCAAAAATAAAAATTACCAAAAAAATAGATAAATACCACCTTGGCCAAAACCAACGGCCCGTGGTAGTTTAATAGCATTTGGAAACCACACGCCATTTTACAATTCAGACCTTTCATTTTCTATAGTTGTCATATCAATTAATTTATTATTTTGGTGGGGAGAGTGAGGACTGAGTGTGCTTATCTTAATCATATCTTTATTGGCTGTTCATGTCTAAAATTACCAAAATAACCTTTGTTTAGAAAAATGGAAGGATGGTCTACATTATAATATGGGACCATATAGATTAGGTTTTTTCTTCTTTTTATTTTATTGTTTAGGTTGGCGAACCTTTTATTTTAGAAAAATATAATTAAAAAATGTCTTGATTCATTGTACTTGGTAACTTGGATGATATGTGTAAGAAAAACTAGATCTTCTATTGCACTTTGGTAGGTATTAACATTTGCATAAATAATATCTGAAATTAGCTTCTGTTAAGGATCAATTTACCATTTTTATACTAGATTTTTGTGTGTGTGTATATATATATATATATATATATATATATATATATATATATATATAATCGTATTTCTTTCATTTCTCAAAAAAAAAAAAAAAAAATAGTATTTCTTTCATCTACATGATAAAAAATATATTGTTGTATTATAAAAACCATTGATATAATCTCTCAACTAGGGGTGGCAACGGTTCAGACCCGGTTCGGATAACGCTCGTACCATATCTCTGTATCTATATTTTTTTTCGGATCCGGATACGATTCTATCTTGTTCCGGATACTGTTCGGATATTATACAGATCCGGATATGGTTCGGATATGTCGGATATATAGATACAAACCTTGATCTTTTTCGGATATTAAAATTGTACCAATATATTGTATGACTATTTTATGGTATATAAACTTATTATTATATTTTTTTATATATCATAAAAAAGTATGTTGAGTTTTATATATCATATAGGTTTATTACAAGAAAAAATATAAATAGTATGTCATAACTATACCAAATCTTATAGTCTGAGTTTGATTACGGATATCTATATTTGATAATTTTCCGAATCCGGATAATATGATCCGGTTCAAATAGGGGTCTAATATTTGAAGTCCATATCCGGATCCGGATACGTAAAATCGCATCCGGTCCGAATATGATTTTGAGTGGATACAAATTATTTTATTCAGATCTGGATAATTCTACGTTACGTACCGATTCGGTCATCCCTAATCTCAACCCATCAAATATGTATTGAATCTCAAAAAATAAAAATCATATAAAAATAAAAATATATACTTAGACAGCCCATTATTAGATGAGAAACATTTAATTTAAATTCGACTTCTCTAAATGGACTTTATTGGGCTTTAAAAATATCTTTTATAATTGGGTCTAAATAATTATTCTTTTCCAGCTAAATTTTTTTATTCAACATTACATGTCAGTTCTTATTTTCTACAGACAGAATACATATGTATCAATTCATTGGTACATTTATACATGATTCATTTTTTTCTGAATAGTCATTTATGCATGGTTCATTAAACCCTATTTGATCATTAAAATTATTACAGGTCCATCAAGCAAAATTATTACAGGTCCATCACGAAACGGAGAGCCCGGCTTGAACTTAAAACCACAACTCAGTTTGCCGGGGAAAATAAACCCATCTCAAATCCCGGAAAATGGAATTCCGGAAAAAACAAGATATGAGAATGCAGGACCCTCGAATTACATGAACAATAACGGATTTACAATTAGTGCGTGGGATGAAGAAAATATGGATTCAATCAATTTCTCGAGTTCTCCAAGTAAAAGGAATCGAGGCATTAATAGTGATATTATAACGAGTTTTAGTGACATTGATTCCCAGGTAAATTAAACTAGGGTTTTGATATATTATGTTGCTTAATAATTATGATGATAAAATAAAATATTGATAGATGTGATAATTAAGGAAAATTGGATAACTTTTTTATTGAGAGAATTATTCGATGGTGATTTGATTTGAATTTTTTATTGCTATACAAACAATATTACCTTCTTTATACATAGACGATAGTACCTGCTTATAGGCGATATTATGTGCTTACATTGTAAACTCTTAAATTATTCATTGCATTGTATGTATTTACCAACAAGTAAAACAAGAGCAATATATATGAACTTGGGAATTATGATATGTAATTTTTATGCTTTTATTTCAAAAGTGTTGAATTAAATTTCTTCGGTTTATTTTAGTTTAGCTTACCAACAAACGAGAAGTTTTTCAATTTGCAACAAGACCAAGTTCCATTTAAGGTCCGGGCCAAGCGTGGATGCGCGACTCATCCCCGGAGTATTGCTGAGAGGGTAAAATTACCTGTTCTTACAAATTTAGTAAATTTTATACATTTAGTAATTTTAATGCTTCGTAAATATACAGAAAATAGAAAAACCTGGATGAGTAATATTTTAGTCCAAATAAATATAGCAAGATTTTACATGAAAGTTAGGGGGTAAAAACAATCAATTCATTTTATAGAGAAAAAAATAATGTAGGACTTTTTTTTAAAATTCCCGTCAATTAAAGAATGTTGAATTTAAATTAAAAACTGATCATTTAATCTTAGTTTTAACACTTGTAATTAGGAAAGACGAATGAGAATTAGTGAAAAGCTTAGAAAATTACAAGAGCTTGTACCCAGCATGGAAAAGGTAAAAAAACTAACCATTTCAATTGTCATCTTTTTTTGCGATATGTTTTTGGTAAGATAATCCTCATTAACATTCTCTTTTTATAAGGTTACAATTTCTCTAATAATGCAAAATTAATTTATGTTAATTAAAGTAGAGACATTTACTTTCTTTTTTTCTCAATTTATATACACAGCAAACAAGCACAAGCGATATGTTAGACTTGGCGGTTCGGCAAATTAAAGAACTACAGTCCCAACTATCAGTACGAATTCAAGTACTTTCAAAATCTAAGTTGAGCAGCTAAATTATAAAAATTATAAGTATTTTGATTTCATGTTAATGTAGGTTCTTAACCAAGAGAGACAGAATTGCACTTGTAAACGCAAGAGGTGAACAAATTATAAGTAAATTAAAG
This sequence comes from Juncus inflexus, assembly GCA_024447665.1. NCBI lineage: Eukaryota > Viridiplantae > Streptophyta > Magnoliopsida > Poales > Juncaceae > Juncus > Juncus inflexus. The sequence goes on along the minus strand of JAJHPC010000019.1, from coordinate 8,848,331 downwards.
ATTAATTTTCAGTGTATTAATTATCTTAATTTGAAACAATCCTAGTGAATCATCAAAGATTGTTGGTTTGAGGAATTGGAAATTTGCAATAGTTTCTGATAACATGATACCCTCTTGTTCTTTCCTTTTTCTGAATGAATTTGAAGCTTATTTTGTGGTTTATTTTTGAATTTGTGCGTTACATTTTGAACAGAAAACAAATAAGAAAATATTCATTTTTCAAATTCAATCCCAGAATATGTAGTTTTTTTTGGGCCAATATTTAAAGTTGGATTAAAAATCAAATTTCGATCAACTACGCAAATATAAGCCGTTCAATAATAGCAAATCTTGTGCTGGTAATAGTAAATCACAACAAGATATATCAATTCACTATTTACCAAAAAATATATATCCAATTCAATACTTCTAACCAACAACTCAATACCAAAAAAAAAAAAAAAAAATTCTAAGACTTCTAAATACAAACTACACACACAAAAATCTAAGATTTATAATAAAACTAAAAAAAAGAAGAAAAAAAAAACCCAACACCTAAGTTTCTGACTGACTCAAAAACATTCAAATTTCCAAAGTACAATTACAACTAAACTACACAAATCTAAAACACAAACTAAACAACCAAAACCAACAAAAAAAACCCAACACTAATTCGTCATCATTCATCCATTCATACTTCGAATCGAAAGGGGATTAATCAATCAATCCCTTTCAACAAAAAACTGAAAGGGGAATCAACTAATCAATCACTATTTTCACGGCTTCCTTCTTCTTCTTCTTCTCTTCTTCAAGCTCGTCTCTAATGGCGGTCATGGGGAAGAGCTGCATGCACGTCGGTCCATCAGCCACCTCAACCTCACCTGAATCCGTAACCAAACTTTCCAACGATACAACTTCCTTCTTTGAAGAATCACACGACTCCCCAACTTCCCTTTTCGCCGATTCAGCCGACTTAATTCCTTCCTTCCGTTCTTGAATCTTCTTGATTTGCCAATCCACCACCTTCATCAAATCACCCGCATCATCAACCTGTAAATCTCGCACACGAATATCCCCTTTCAAGAGCCGATTCAGCAGAACTCGGAGCTCCAAATGGCGAGTCTCGAGCTGAACCTTGAACAACTCCTGCTTCTTCTTCTCAGTCTCTTTCCGAAGCATTTTATCAGAATCCGTCATCTTGGTCTTCTTCTTCTCGTCAGACATGGCGTTAAACCTCGCAAGAATCTCATTGGCCTCATGAGGGTTCGGCCAGACCTCTGGATTCGGTTCGTCGGGCGAGTAGAGAACCACGCAGGTTGGAATCCCGCAGAGAGTCGAGAGCTCGCTAGCCTTCTTGAACACGTTCGCCTTCCTCTTCTTGAACGTAAACCGCCGTCTCGACTCGTCCGTGATGTACGCTAAGCTCCTCTTCCTGCTGGCCACCATTATAATGGAGTTTGAGAAGAAATGGGTATATACGTAGTTGTTTTATTTACTTCAAAGAATTTGGAAGAGATTTTGAAGTTTTGATTGTGAGAATTGTGAGAATGGAAGAGAAAGAACTGATGGATTTATAGGAAGAAAATAAGGGTTTTTAGTTATGGAAATTTTGAAATTATGGAAAGAGAATAAAGAATCGGTTTGAATTTTGAGAAGAAACAATGAATGGTTTAATTATGGAAAGAGTAATTAATTCCTTTTTGAATTTTTGGAAAGAAATCAGATACGGTTTCAACATTCCTTTTTTCATTTTGGGAAATTATTATATGCGCCCTTGAAACATGGAAAATGTGGGAAATAGCCTTGCGGAATATGGAAAATGTCACAAATGTTTTTGGAAATTATAATACATGCCCTTTATAACTCTGCTTTTGTTTTATTTTTCTTAAGAATGAAGAAACAGAAGAAAGAAATTTTCTAGATTAGGTATTATGGTCAATTTTTCTATAAAAAAAAATATGTGGATTATTAATTATTATTGTTTCCTTATTGTTTATCTCGTTATAAATACAAAAAAAATACCATAGTTGTTCAGTTCACAAATAATCGTAAAATTCACAAATAATTGACACATTAAAATATTGAAGTATTGACGTACCGTACCCAACCGATCAATAATTCACATATTTTATGAAAATTTTGAAAACACGCGTATTAAACACGTATTGTTGTATAATACAAAAAATTTCAAAAATAAATTGTTTATTTAATTAAAAAAAAAACTTATCTTTCTAGCATTAATTAAGCTAAGAAATATGATCAATAGCAATCTATATAATTATGATTTTGTGCTATAATAAACATATTTAATAAAATAATTATATTTAACAACTATTTTTGAACAAAAAAAATTAAATTTATATACTGAATTGTTGTATCCGTATTTTATAAGATAAATCTAGCTATTCATGAATAGCCGAATTAATGAATTACAGTTATATTCCGTTTACTTGACCAAATATTTGACTGACTTGAAAAATGCTCAATCCTAATTATACATGAACATATTACGCATCGTATTATTCGATGACTGATTATGAAAAATACTACAAATCATGATCAATATATATGATAGAACTTAAGAGTGCAAATATTACTTCTCTAATTAGTTATACTCAACTATATGCTCCATGATTCTGTCATCATATTTTTTAATCATTCCATGTAACATTTTTTTATAAATATCAAATATGATATTTGAGACATAAACATTGCTTTAGTTGTTCTACATGGGTCTGAATTATATTTTGATACTTTTCAGTGGTGTACATGAAGGAAGGAAACGTGGGATGATTCTTCGTCCGCACGCAAGTCAAAACAGAATCCTGGTTTCTTTCCTTATATTCGTTTTCAAATCTCATCCGTTGTTTTAAAACTTAAGTAAAATTGAACCGTTTAAATATTTGGAAAGTATAGTTGTTTCCTTATACGTTTTATACTAGGCTCTTCTATTTCAAGTGGGCCTAATGTACAAAGGCCCAATAAGTGGAGAAATGAAAATCACATGATATATACTTACATGTGTTGTGTATATATATACATATTTATCATATAATAGAATAATTGTTTATTTATGTAGTATACATTTTTTGAATATTAGTATTTATATGGTTAACTAGATGGGACCCTCTCTCCGCTTCGGAGTAGAGAAATAATTTATTTTTTAAAGATATTATTATGATATTTTCTATTTTGTAGTACATATTATAAGATTCATAACTAACATGATATTCTTATTTTATAGGAATATATGTGATATTTTCATGATGTAAATGAAATAAATATTTAAAAGAGAAAATATTTTATAATTATATGTTTTGAGCATGCATCAAGGTTATTTTTTTGTTTCATTTTTGGGAAATGAGAATGTATGTGATATTTGTGATTCTGCAAGGACATATATGCAATTTTTATTTATAGCACAAATGTTATTTTCATACCAAATTGCTATTTTTCATATTTTCTTAATTTATAGGATGAAAAAAAATGGCTAAGAAATTGATGAATTTTGATGAAATGAAATATTTATATACATTTTTGGGTCATTTTGCAAAACGGGTCAAAATACTCCATAAAAACAACTTGCTTCACGTTTATATATATACATGCTCCATAGAGAATATTGAAAATAAATCTAATATGCAGTCCTCAATTTCGATTTTTTCCCCTCTCTCTCTTCAGTTCCGCAGAGATAAATTTTAATCAAGTTGAAGTTCTTTATATGAGATTTCTTTGCATGATGCCATAACTGATTGGACAAATATGTAGCGTTTATAGGCTGGGCTTTGATGGAATGAAGCTCTCTTGATGCTCAAAATTTCGGAAGGAAAAATCATTGATGTGGACACGTGTCATGAAAGGAAAAGTAAAATATTTTTATATACTATAGTTAATAAATGAAATCATAAAATATATATGAATTAAAAATATATTAAAAAATATTATTCTATAAAATCAAATAATATTATATAAAATTAAATAGTATTTTACTAATATAAACCATAGATAGAAAACTAACTTTATTTTTAATTGTGAAAAAGTATATCATTTCTAGAGATTAAAAAATGAATACAAAAGATTAAGTGAATTTTAAAAATATTGAGAAAAATAAGGGGTGTCTCAAAAACTTTCGAAAACTTTTTAAAAATTAAATCAAGTCAGGTCTCAACTTTTTTTTATATGAAAATATATAAATTAATTTTTAAATATTGAAAGCATATAATGAAAATATTTAAGAAGCTTCATTCTATAGGGACTAAAATAAAATATATAATGAAAATATTTAAGAAATTTATGAAAAGGATTTTTTTTAAAGTGGGCTCATATTATTTTATTATAATTTATCATGAGATATCATAGTACATTATATTATTAATTTATTACTAATAAAATATCATAATATCAAACATTAAAAAAATGGAAATATAGAAATAATTATTGAGTTCAAATTGGGACTCATATCAAATGAAAACACGTATGGTGAAAATATATAATGAGTTTATGAAAAATATTTTTTTAGAGGGGGGCCCATTAGTTATTATAATTTATCCAATATCATAATATATTATATTATTATTTTATTACTAATAGAATATCATAATATCAAACATTAAAAAATAAAAATATGAAAATAATTATTAAGTTCAAATTAGAGACTTATATCAAATGAAAAATCATATGCGTTCAACATGAGTACACATAGAAATTAAAAGGACTGTCACAGTGTTAACAAACCCCCAATTCATCATAAGATTTATATATTAGTAAGAACATAATATCAATATATCATTTTACTTGAATTTTTTTTCAATTATAAGTATATATATATTTATCTGTCAAGTCATATTATCCCAAACAAAAAGGTTACTGAATTTGTGGGTCTTAGGGCCATGTCTGAATAACTTACAAGTATTTTCGCCCACAATCAAATAAATGTAGTTGACCACAATATGGGCGGGCCTAGATATGTGTTGTATAATTGTATTCTGGGGGGGTGCTTATCTATCACCGGCATTAATTTATGCTTGATGTAAGTTTTAATGATTTTCAGTAAGATTTATCCAAATAAGTTTTAGTGGCAATATTGATTTTGTTTTGTCACTTGTATGTTTATATTTTATGTCATTATGCATCAAGACGCAAGTGAATAAATACTTTACGCGTGTTCTGCCAACAACGCTAGAAAAATGAAGATATTTTTCCTTTGACCGGATGAGTTTTTTAGGGTTTTCTCAAATTTAGGATTTAGGGTTGAAAATAGCGATTGCAATTTCTAATTTATCAATTATTTTGCACAATTATCATTAACTACAGACCAATGAAAATCTCACAAGGAAAACTACAACTCCACAAAAATTGCTTGAAAATGCCAAAATAATAATATTGATCGAAATTGAATGAAAATACTCCAAAATAATAAAAATTGATCGAAAATACTACACTATACAACCATACACAAGATCAAAATTGATCAAATATTCCACAACAATAAAAAAATTAATCATATAGGGAAATTAAGTAAAAAAAAAACTAAATGTACGAAAAAAGAAATTCTTAAGATCACTTCACGAACCGATTTTATCGAGATTTTCTGAAACCATCTTCATCCTAGGCCGCTGCTCTGGGTCCTCATCAGTACATGCCAATGCTACATGAAACATTGAGATCAACTCTTTTTTAACATATGACTCACGAAGAATAACCGAGTCGACCATCTCAGCTAAAGGCCTGGCATCTTCAAACCCCTTTTTGATCCATCGGACCAACTCCGGTACTTGCTCCAACCCAGGCAGCTGTAATCCGCATGAGGTTGATGCAGAACCTAGTTCAGGACGTTTTCCAGTCAACAGTTCCATTAAAATCACGCCAAACGCATACACATCCCACTTCTGAGTGGGATCTGCCCCAGAGATCCGAGCCTCTGGGGCCATATACTGATTGGGTCGCTCAAATGACTCACTCGTTTTTTTCATCGAGGGTAAAGCAGAGCCCATAAAGCCAGATGGCAAACCTGAAAATGGAGCACAGTCGTTTATGTTACCGATGATACTAACAAGGTGGTTAAGACCGAAGTCTGAAACTAGTGGGTTGTATTCTCCATCAAGGAGGATGTTGGATGGTTTTAAATCGCCATGTACAAATTTTCGTGGATTGTGTTCGTGCAGGTGGGCTAGGCCACGAGCTGTCCCTTTGGCGATTTTCAGCCTGTTGAACCATGATAGGCTCGGCTGACCGGACCGGCCTGTTTAAAAAAACAAAAGTTTGAGAGTTAATAAACTGGAAAGTTTCTAATTTAGCAATTTTAGCATGGATTTTATTTTAAAATATTTTTTTCTTTCAATCAAGTTAGTATTCATCTCAAGGACCAAAATGTAAAGAAATGTGAGGTATAAGTGTCTAATTGTGTGATATCATACCACCACTAGATTAGCCTAGTGGTCATGGTACCAACCCCATCTATCCATAGGTGAGGGTTTGAATCTCGTGTTTAGCAGGATTTATTTAAAAATTTAAGTGAAAGCATATGAGTCAACTTAAAAAGAAAACAAACATCAAGCGATCGCTTGTAGTTCTCCCTAAAATTTTTTTTTTGTGTGATATCATAAAGGACATTTTAAAGGATTCTTTTTTGAAGATTTTTTTAATATCTGAAAAAATGATTCTTTTTTTTAATTATTTGATATGATAATTTCTTTTTGAAATGATTTTTGAAATGTTTGAAATGCTTGTAATGAAATGATTTGCTTTTCTTAAATATCTGATCACGGTGCCTCTACTATTATTTATTCTCTTTCCTCATTTTTTTTTGAAATTCTAAAATTTGACAATGAGATGATAATGTAATGATGAAGTATTGAATTTAAATTCCATATGATCAATAATGAGTGGAGTATGAGCAATTTTTTCTTTTATTTTGTATAAATATTCCAAACTTCAAAAAAATTCTAAAATTTTGATGTTTTTGCATTACTTCTCAAATATTTATCTTGTACAAAATAAAAGGAAAAACACAAAGCACATGGGCTAGATCCGACATAGCAAAACAACTCTTGCGGATAAATGTTAAGCTACAAACAATTTGTAGAATCTCTCTTACAACTAATAAAATTACTGATTGGTACGGAATAATTGGTAGCTAGCAAATTTTAAACACATGATAAAGAATCAAGATTTATTGTATATGTAGGATGCATGAAACATGTTTGCTAACGTAGGTGCCTTTTACTCGTTTTTACAATCTAACCAATAATCTTTTTCAAACTACATTTTTTCATTCCAAATTGATAATTCTATCAAGGGACCTTTTTAATTATCTACTCTATATATTTCTCAATTTCTCAAAAGGAGACATCAAGAAAGGCAACTTTTCTTGTTACCTGCCTCAAAGGGTTTCATATCATTAATTTCTGCAACGTATTATTTGAAGGCCCCTCAACTTTCATTGATTTTTTCACTTAAAAATCTCCTTTTTTTACTTTGTTGTTACTTTTTGCCCTCGATTAAAAGCCACTAAATGTTGTGTTTCTCCCTTTTGATTTTTAATTAACTAAAACCTGGTAAAGAGGTTTCGGGCTTTTGTTCTCAAGTTCTTTGTAGATGGCCCCTCTTCATAATTTGTTCAAATTCAAAAGGTACTTTTTGCCATTTCTTCTTTCTTTTTTGATAATTTGTTGCTAAAAGTCACTACACTCGAGCAAAACAAACTTAATTTTTTTTGTTCTAACTTTTCTTTATAATTTCTTCAAACCAACAACTTGTCAAAAGAAAAAAATATGAATCATCCCTACAAAATTGTAGAGACTTTCTTGTAATTGAGCTATAATCAAGTTATGTTCTAATGCAACGCAAACCATCTTGAGTCAACCCGATTTAACCTCAAATTCTGCTGATTCAAAATCTTTATTGATTCAAATATACACATTTGTACCTTTTGTTTCGAAAACCAGACTTTCAAAAAAAAAAAAAAAAAAATTAGTGCCAAAACTTAAAAGAAAAATTTAGAATTTTTTTCCAGAACTCACTATGAAATTTTTTTTATTTTATAATTATTATCATTGTTAAAAACACTGCTTTACAGAATGATATGTAAAAAGATATTTTTGTAAAACCTTTTTATTATAACCTTATTTTTAAGGATAACTCAATTGGGTAATTCTTCCAATATGCATGTGCACCAGAACACGTGTGATAGTACTTGGGGAAACATCAATAGTATAGTCATTTTCCAAGTACAGACCCTAAATAAAAATAATACTCTCATTTTACTTGCATGAATAACAAGACAAAAACGGTATATTATGCAACATTACACCTACTATTTGAATCCTTGTAAGGATCTATTAAGCCCTTGGTATGTTGCCAAGTGTACAATTTAACTCTAGTTTTATTATTTATTTGTTTATTATGTATTTATTTTTCTTTCTTATTTATGGTTATATTAGACAAGTTTATATATCTAACCTCCTTAATCTTCTAAATACTTAAAATAATCTGATTTTCAACTTATTTATCTCATAAGCTCAGTTTAAAGTTTCAAATACCATATCAATTAAAAAACAGTATTTAAAGTATTAAAATTCTAAAAAAAAATGCATAAAATTGAGATATAAACTTGCCTATATTTTTTTATTTCTTATTTAAATATTCCTTCTAAGAGCAAACTTCAATTGAATATTCCTTAGGTGTGTTTAGATTGTGGGAAAATTTTCACTTTCTTTTTTTTTTTTTTTTGAATATTAGATGCCAGGTTGAACCTGCACATCTTGCAGTTTATATTAAAATGATAATTTGTCTGTTACAATATTTACATAAATTTCACTTTCCTTAGAATATTGGGATACGAAAATTTGATTACCATTTTGTTTTGCATTGAAATCTTACGTGGCGGTAATGTAAGATTATCACAAAAATATGATATTACAATTACCACATTCATGGACAAGTAATTCCCACCAAAATATGTAGAAATATTACATTCCCATTCAATTTACAAAAATGCCCTCATATTTGGATGGTTATTATTATTTGAAATATTTTTATTTTTTATTTATTAAATATATTTAGATAAATTACTTATATTTAAAAAGTAATTATTATATTTAACTAAAAAACTAATATATAAATAATATAATAAAATAAAATAATTTTAACTATTATTATTAAATTATAATTCTCTCATTAAAAATAATTCTCTCACTAAAATATTAACTTAAAAAATTATTTACAATTAATTTTATATGATAATTTTGTTTAGTGTTAACATCAAATTAGAAATCAAATATTGTAAAATATAGTTAACTATATATGATTGATTTTATATATTTAGTTAACAAGGATATAATGGTCATTTCATTAATTAATAAATTAAAAAAATTTACATTCCCCATGGTATGGTAATCTCATTCTCATCAATAATTTGTTAAGGAATATTATTCTCATGGTACCACAATCCACATCCACCTATATGTCATGAGCAATAAAACATTCTCTCTTACAAATTACAATTTCGGAAATGTGCAAACATTGTAGCACGACTACACTGTAAATATACTGTTTTTCCATTTTATATATTATTTTCTCATTTTTATATACTGTTTTGTCATTTTATATACTGTTGTTTATTCTTTGTATATTTTTTATTTTTTTTACTTTTATATACTGTTTTTCCAATTTTATATATTGTTTTTCCTATTTTATATATTGTTTTTATTTTTTATGTGTATACTATTACTAAAAAATAAATTATATATACTGTTATATATATTATTATTAGAAAATAAATTATATATAATGTTATTGAATCCGTCGTAAACGGTCGCATTACAGCGCCATCGTGCTCTATCAGATCCTTTAAAATTTTGTCTTTTATTTTTATTTTTTATTGGTTCTGATCTAAGTTTGGAACATTCGAATATAACTGTAAAAAAGGATAAGGGAAAAATGCCAAGTCCCTCTCTCTCAAAATGAGTGGTCCATTATTTTGACATGTCAGTAAGTAACCTGCACGGTTAGTTATAGTGGTATCCGTATTTCTGAACTGATCTTTTAGAAAGCAGCCATTCAAGTTTGAGCTAATACCTCCAAATCTTGCTGCTATCTCTTACCAAAAAATGGTACCAAACTCAGATTCACATTCCAATGGAATATTGAATATATGTCTTGTGGTAAACTTTTTTTTTCAGAAAAAAACATCTCTTTTTCTTTATTTGTGGAAATGATATTGTTTTTTATTTGTGGAAATGATGACTACTGAGTAGATGCTAAGTGAGTGCCAGTGAGCAAAATAATGTTTTTAACTTAAGAGGAAATACATGATAGTATTTGAAGTTATTTTATTTTTCAGTTTTATGATGTGATTGTAAAAGTAACTCATTGTGCAGTCAAAAATTTCAAACAAAATAGAAACTTGTGTCCAATTAAGTAGGTATAGGAAACAAATTTCAATCAATTAAAATTTATGTTTGAATTTTCTTTACCATAAGTTGGATCTATTAACAAAATATGGAGTTGGTAAAGATTTAAAGTGGTCAGACTCAATTTGATGTTTTAATGGGCAATTAATGCTTACACCTAAATGAAACTAACATTTTAATCTTTTTGATTGCTTTAACATGACCATGAGAATGAAATGTACTTTTTCATAGATGTATTTTTAAACAAATATATTATGAGAATGGTTGGCGATATTTATTGAATGCGGGGCTGTACAAAAAAATTTCAATCCACTCAACCCATCAAATCTAATCCAATCCAGTTCAGCTCAGACAGATTTTGATGTCGTTGGATCAAATCGGATTAAATTTTTAAGTAATTCAAAATAACGGATTGAATTAGGGATTCACAAATAAAATTTCACTTTAATCCAACTCAATTCATATAAGTTAATTAATATATATGATATTTCATTTTTTATTTCAAATACAATTAGTGATATAGAAAATATTCTTTTAAATCTAAAATAATAACTTTCCAACAAAATATTAACATAAATAAAATTTTACTATTATTATTAAAGATAAAATGTTAAATATAATTGTTCTAATTATGTGGTGAATTACGATTTTTTATTTTGCCTTGGTGTTTAGTTATGAAATAATCTTCTTATTAAATACTTTATTAATGAAATCTTAATGTTGTGTTATATTGAAACATATGAATGAGATACATATTCCCGGATTTGGTAGATTTTAAAACATATATTATCGGATTGAGTGGGTTTTGAGCTAAATTTTATCGAATTTGGTGAATTTTAAAGTATCACGAGTTGGATCAGATTGAAAAAAAATACAAGCTCGGTATGATTGGATTGGATTTATATTTTGACCTAAATCCACTTAACCCAATTCATAAACACCCCTATTGAATGCAATGTTGTTATTTCTTTCAAACATGAAGAGCTTGAAGAGGTTACATATATATTTATTTTGAACTATATAATTTGCCGTTTCTCTTAGGTCGCGATCCGTACAGTTTGGTTGTATTGAACATTATGTATTAAATTCAGAACGAAACTTAAGAGCTATAATGTTGATCTTACCTTAAAAATGATATGCTAATGACAGCAGCATACTACTACTATAACTTGATTTCAGTACTATTTTATTCTATTAACTTTAATCCGAATAATGGAGGAGTAATCAGATAAATTATTGTCTAATTAATTATTATATTAAAATCAACAATATTAAATCAATTTTTATACCAACAATAAAAAATTTAATTAAAATAAACAAAATTTAATAAAAAAATGAAGAAACGTACCGCGAAGAGCAGTCGCGAGATTTCCATTGGGGACAAAATCCGAGATGAGTAGCTTCTCGTCTTGAGACCAATAAAACGCTCTGAGTCTCACCACATTTGGGTGTCGCACTCGTCCTACTGCCGCCGCCTCAGCCGCAAACTCCTTATATCTATAAATAATATTCCAATTTATTATTCAATATTTCATTTTATTTATCAATATTCCGTACCTGCTATTTCTCTATTTTATTTTATATTTCTATTTATGGGAAATTTAATATTTATACTTCAAAAAAAAATCAAAATATCATATTTAACCTTCTAAAAATGTAAATATCAAATAAATAATTACAAAACTCAAAACATATCATATTATACCTCTAAAAAATTCAAATATCAAATTTGTCCTTCCAAAATCTGATATATATTATATTTAATTTTTGAGAAACTTTTACGGACTGAGAATAAATAGATTTTGGAAGGATAAATTTGATATTCACTTTTTTTTTGGGGGGTTGTAAAGAAGATATATACTAGATTTTGGAAGGACTTGCTTGATATTTATTTTAGAGAGGTAAATATGATATTTTAAGCATTGGAAGGGTAAATATAACATTTCCCCTTAATTTATTTGACATTCCTCTGTTTCAGTCTTTTAGACGGGTAGAAAATGGCAAACGTACCTTTGGCTGCCACTATGATCTCCACCGCCGCCGATTCGCCGGACGGCGACCGGAATTCCATTTCCGACGACCACCTTATACACAATCCCTTTCCCTCCTTTCCCAAGCACATATGCCGATGATCGCAACAGCTCATCGAGATCGAACTTGAACCCCTTATCCATGGCTACAAGCTCTCCTTCCTTCCCCTCTTCTTCTTCTTCCTCTTCATCCTCCTCTCCTCCTCCTCCTCCTTTGCCCCACAACAAACACCGGAAACCCTTTCCTTGTTTTCCTTTTCCGGCGCAACCGCACCATTCTCTCTCCCTGTCTTTAAGTTTCCAGTAAATATACACCATTATTATACCGATTAGAGCAACTCCAGCTGCATCGGCCAAAGAAATCAAAATGATCATGCTGGTCTTAAACCCTTTTTTGGGCTGAACGAACTCTTCGGTTGAAGGTGGTGCGTGGTAAACGTTCGGACTTGTTGGAGGTGGTAAGTGAATATCGCACGGAATTTGAAGAGGAAAGCCACACAAGCCATTGTTGTTTAGAAATGCTGTTGGTCCTTGATTTGCAAGAGATCCAACTTGAGGGATTTCACCGGTCAGATTGTTGAACCGCAAATCGAGACTTACGGTCGAAGGAAGCTTACCGAGCTGAGCTGGAATCTCACCGGACAAATGGTTGTGAGATAAATTTAACGTATCGCTTAAAGAATCCAATTGGCCAAGATCAGAAGGAATTGAACCGTTTAACTGATTCGACGAGAGATCTAACTGGACGAGTCCAGTCATCTCAGGCCAGACTCCAGTCGGAATTTTGCCGAGAAACTTATTATTTGACAATAAAAGTCGTTGCAATTGCTTACAATTCCGCAATTCTATTGGTATTTCACCATTGAATAAATTGAACGAGAGATCCAAATTTTGCAGTCTAGGGAGATTACACAGGTACGCGGGAAAAGAACCCGTCAAAGAATTTCCGTACAAAAACAACGAATGGAGAGATGAAGCGTTGGATAAATCGGCCGGAATTTGGCCGGAGAAATTATTTCCGTGTAGATTTAATCTACGTATGAAAAGAAGAGAGCCCAGTTCGGACGGAATGTAGCCGGTCAAGTTTCTCTGAGCGACCGATAAACCAACCACACGTGGGTAAGGAAAGCCGGTTATGTTTGTGCATGAGACGCCTTGCCAGTGACATGGGTCCGAGTCGGACTCGTCCCACGAGTCTAGAGATGATTGGGGGTCATTTGATATAGCGGATTTGAAGGCCAGGAGAGCGAGCCCGTCCGGTGAGAGAGAGAATGTTTGGAGTGAGAGAGAGGTGAGGAGGAGTAGGAGAGAGAAGAGGGAGAGGTTTGTCATTAGAGAGAGAGAGAGGTTTGTAGGAGTAAGGTGAGGAGCTTAAGGAGGGTATTGAAGAGAGATGGCGATGAATTGTTGTGGATCTTGGTTTTATAGTTGGCTTTTTTACGAGCTTTGATAAGAATGAATTTGACCCATCAACCCTCTGTCATTTGTATTTGGGTAGTTATTGCAAGGACTCGTATATGATATAGTGGTCCAATAAAAAAAAAATGGTCAAATGAAAAAATAGGAAAAATAATTCTTTTTTTGAGGTGTAGGAAAAATAATTCTTACTTATATCTAATCTTTAAGGTTAATTGATAAATCAAAATTGCGAATATCTAGAATTGTTAGGCAAATATTACAACATAGTATCTGAAATTCTGCATACTAAAAGGAAAATGAAATTAGAAAGTAAACATTTTGATTATAGGGGACCCATAACGGCTAAGTGTGGTTTGAGTCCATCACAAATTATTATAATGGTAATTTATGAAGCGAATCGTTGCGACAATGAAAGATGATTCGTTACACAACGCAAAACTTCAATGGAAGATTAGGGTTTCAACAAGGTACTTAGGCGTGGGATGAAAGGAAGTAGAACGGAAGCAAAGAGAAAAAGGGTGTATAACAATAAGTAGGGAGTAGAAATGATGAAAGAGATAAATTAGTCAAAAAATAGAAATGATGAGAGGTGCTGGCCTAATTAGTCTAAGCAATAACTAGGTTGATTGTTTGTTTGGTGCATGTATTGGATCTAGATTGATTGTTTGTTATTTTTTTTCTTTTTGAAGGTTTAAAAATGGAAAAGTAGGCCGAAGACACAAAAGTGTGGTTTCTTTTGACAAAGAAAAATGTCATGTAAACTTGGTCTACATATATCGAGTTTTGTATAAATAATAGGGTAAAATTCACCTTAAATTTTACAAGTCGCTCGAATAAGGTATCCTTTAAACTGTATGAGAGATCTCAAGTTCGAGCCACAACAAGTACATTTAGTACGACCATTGATATTATTTGAGTCTCAAAAAAATGGAAAGATTGCTCAAAGCAACCAGAAGTCTAGCTTTCTTTTGAAAAAAAAGTGTAATTTTGGTCTTAGATACATACATTCCTCAAGGTTTTTCATAAAATTTTAAGCCTTCAGAACTCTCCTCCTTTTGAAGAAGATATGTATATATATAATTTAATTAAAAATCTCGATTCATGTCTCCTCATCATTGGTCATAAGAAAACTTAATGCTTGTGTTATCATAATGAAAAACCAAAAATATGTAGTGGAAGCTTGGATTAGAAGATGGTGAAAGGCAAATCCACCTACTAGAGCATTTCAAAATATTGATACACATATAAAGCTACCTTTTTCTCTTCCAAAATATAGTAAGCATCAAAACTACAAAAAAAAAAAAAAAAAAAAAGCGAAATTCGATTTGTTCATCATAATAAAAAATTCAACGGTCATATACATCAGAGGAGAAAGAATGGAGAATTCCAGTAACATAACACATACTATTTCTTTTTTCCATTTGAATCACCATGCAACTTGCAAGTCTTGAATGTGGTTGTGGAAATTTCTTTTTTTAAGATTTTCTTTTCGTATATGATTTGACACAATCAATACTGTCAATAATTAATCATTTTGTTATAAGTTTATAATATGCTGAAATTAATGAAGTGATTACCTGAAAAAAGAAAAGAAAAAATCAATAAAGTGATCAAACTAAATAAATTGCAATGAAAGGGAGGTAAATTGTAAATCATGAGGTAAGAAGTAGTGGGGAAAGCACTATAAATATTTTATGATGACTAAATTTATATGTATTTATGTAAAATAAAGAAAATGAAACTAATATACACAAATGAAATAACCGTTTTTTTTTAATATACCATTTTCATCAAAAATAAACCAGCAAATACCACCCCTTTCAAAATAATGTGGTATCTACTATTTCCGTCACTATCAGTGGTGGAACACATCTGTTCCGGAACATGTGAATTTTCAGTTTTTTCAAAAATTTCTTATTTAACTAACTAAACATGATTAATTAGTGTAAGTGAATAGTGTCCAGCCACTGGTAGTGGGGGAACATGAAATTTTTTTTTCCCTGAGAAAAAATTAATTTTTTTTCTGTTCCGCCAGTGGAAGTGGCGGAACACGTTTTTTTCACTAATTAATCCCGTTTTTGAAAAATTATAAAATCCACATGTTCCGGAACAGATTATTTTGAAAACAGTTCTGATTTATTTTGAAAAAAATGGTATATTAAAAAAAAATCGAAATAACCAGAATATCCAAATTAAATTATAGAAAGCCTCATCCATAGGCACAAAATCTTAAAAAAGAAACCAAAAAAAAGAAGTTTTCAGAATCCATTATCTTATAAAAAACCCATTGTTTACTATGGGCCTAATATGAAAAAACAATATGAAAATCCATTTGTCTTGCAAAAAAAGCCTATTGTTTCTTATAGGCCTAATAAGAAAAGAAAAAGATAAAATCTGAGTCAATGAAAAATCGCCCACCGTGGGGCTCGAACCCACGACCACAAGGTTAAGAGCCTTGCGCTCTACCAACTGAGCTAGACGGGCTCCATATGAAGTTCAAAACATTTACTTATAAATATGTTCCAATAATAGATAGTAACATTTTATTTGTTTGCAGAGAGCAAAAACATACTAACAAGAAATGAACAATAAAATAAATACTCCCAGTTCAGCAACTTGATATAATGAAGAAAATGAACAATAAAATAAATATTCCCAGTTCAGCAACTTGATATAATGAAGAGACGAATCTGAACTCTATGTACCTACTCATATTATTTTTATCCCATATGATCATATTATTATTTTTGTTATGTAATATCATACTTAATGTCGGAGCTTAATAGATGCCGGGGAGACCATGGCCCACCTTCAAGATTTTGATAAATTAGTATATATCAGTTATATTTTAGTGAATTTTTTTTTGAAATATATGTATTTTTATGTATTTGCTTTCCTTCCTGCTCTCCAACAAAAAAAAAATTATACAATATTAATTAGCAGAGATAAATTTTCCGGACCAAAATTTTTAGCCCCGCCCGTCACTGATCATACCTACTCAGTTACTCTTGCCATGTATTTATTCTAGTCATATCAGTGCGAACTGTCAAATGTTTCTCATAAGATTGATTATCGTCATCTCTTTCAAAAGTTCCCATATTTCCTCTCCAATTTACTTTCTTCTATTTTTATGTAAGTATAATGAATTGAAATACGGGAAATATTATATATTTAGGAGTAATCTCGAAGGGTTTATTTCACAAGTTCATTTTTCAAACGTATAGTGAAAATTTTCAATAGTATAGGAAAATATAACATATATATAACTTTTTTTGCTTAAAAAATAAATTCACAATTTCATTTTAGAGGGTCAAATACAGAATTTTGAAATTTTAGAAGCGCATATATGAAATTCTGTCTCAAAATTCATATTTTATTTTACTCGGACTACAAATGGGGGCAGGTATGTATGCCCAAATCTCTCTGGAAAAAATATTTCCAAAGACAAGAACCACCATTAGATCAATTAGATCTTAACAAATCATATTATTAATCTGATTTATTTTAAGATCTAATCTTATTGATCCAATGGTGAATCTTTCCTCTGAACAATAATATTTTTTTCCCAAAATCCTTTGGAACGTACTTGCTCTTGCTCTTAGTCTTAAATAAATAACGAACATTGACAAAACACACTCTCTCCATTCAACTTCAACACAAACTCTTCTTCTCACTTCGACTCAAAAACAAGCACAAGGAGCAATGGCAGGTAGAAGTAGAAGTAGGGGAAAATATATTCTTGGGTTTCACTGGAGACCTTATTGTTGTATTTCTCATATTGGGTTTTGTCAATTTGGTGTTTGTGTGTAGGATCAGTGAGGAAGGAGAAGGAGAAGGAGAAGGAGAAGGAGAGGGATTTGAATCCGTGGCTGGCGGAGAATCCGAGCAAGAGGTGGGGCGAGGCGTTCTTCTTGATCTACACTCCATTTTTCCTCACTCTTTGTTTAGGAATCGTCGTTCCGTTCAAGCTCTATGAGGTATCACGATCTGATTAGTTTGGTTGAAAAGATTCGATCTTTTTGGATTGGTTTGGTTTGGGAAAAGTTGGAATTATTTGTTTCTGATTTGATTGTTGAATTGTTTTTGGTTGATTGAGTAGAGTTTTACGGAATTGGAGTATTTGATTCTTGGTTTGGTATCGGCTGTGCCGGCTTTCTTGATTCCTATATTTGTAGTTGGAAAGGTAAATTATACTCACTTTTAATGATTTAAAAACTTTAATTTCTTGGCTGTTTATTTACATTTTACTGGTATTTTTTGTATTTTAAATTGAATATTTTTTCTTCAGGCAGATTCTGGTAAAAACTGGCAAGATCGGTATTGGGTGAAGGTTTGTTTCTTTTTTTCCTATCTAAAATTTATAGAAATATTAAATCAAAAAATTAAAATATTAATATTATGTAAAAAATGGTAATAATAATTAATTGGTGCAGGCGAATTTGTGGATTATAATATTTAGTTATGTGGGGAATTATTTTTGGACGCATTATTTTTTCACGGTACTTGGAGCCTCATATACATTTCCTTCATATCGCATGAATAATGTAAGACCCAATATTTTTTTTTTTCATATTTTTTTATCTAATATTTTATTTTATTTTTTTATTTATTCATTCATTCACTCATAAATTTTCCCTCATAATACTCAGATATATATCAAATTTATCCTCTTAATACAAACAAATTTGCATAAATTTTTCTATTTTTAATTCTAAACGACTAAATTTGATATATTTTGAGTTTTACAATTGCAAATTTTACTCAGTTCTTTAAATGTCTTAATAATAAAATTTACTCTTCCAAAACTCAAAACAAGACATCAAATGATCAAATTATCCTTTTTAAACGCAAACAAAAACAAAATTCATCCAAAATTCACAACTTTTAACTCTAAAACGACTAAATCTAATACATTTCATTTCAAATTTTAAATGACTTCAATTTTACCCATTTCTTTAAATTAATATTATTTTTAATTATTTTTTTAATTTAAATTTCAGGTGCCACACACGACATTTCTTCTGACGCACGCTTGTTTCTTATTTTACCACATGGCGTCAAATATTACTCTAAGAAGATTAAAATATTCAATTTCTAGTTTTCCAAACTCGATTCAGTTTTGTATTGAAGCGATTTGGATTTTGGTCCTTTCTTATTTCATTGCTTGGTTGGAAACAATTGCCATTTCAAATGTACGTGCTTTATTTTTTTTTATATTTTTTTTAATAAAAAAGAAAATTTTGGGTAATTTGCAAAAAAAGCCCTTGCATTATTTGAAATTGCAAAGAAAGAAACTCAGTTCTTGAGAAGTTCAAGAAAAACTCCTACAAATTTGAAATATGAGGTTTGAGGGGCTTTTAAGCCTATTTTACAGTTTCTAATAATTCGAGGGCTTTTTTGTGATTTAGACATAATGCATGTGCTTTTGATGCAAATTTCCCAAAAGAAAATTTTGGGTATATTTAATTTACATAGTACAATTTCTTGAAGTTTGAAGAAAAATTCGTACTTTTTGTTTCATAAATACTATATTAATTTGAATGTTTTAATTCATTAATTATTTCAGTTCCCTTATTATGAGTTTATTGATCGGGCATCTATGTACAAAATTGGATCTTTATTTTACGCCATATATTTCTTCGTAAGCTTTCCCATGTTCTTAAGGTAATCAATTTCATTTTTCATCTTCTTATTTAAATTCCTTTCAGTTAACCTAAAATCAATAAAAATAATCCTCATTATACAATTAATCCTTAATAATTACACAAAATTTCTCCTATTCTAATACAACCCTAAATAATCACACAAAACTACTCTCAATTGACCCAAACTTTACAATAATTCTTCAATCAATCCACAATACTATAAGATTTAATCTAAACTAATAAAAACAATATTTTACGCCATAAAATTTCACAATATTATATATTTATTTATTTTTAGGGTGGATGAAAATAGGGTTGATAAATGGGACTTACCAAGAGTGGCGATAGATGCATTGGGAGCCGCAATGCTCGTGACAATTATACTCGATTTATGGCGAATATTTTTGGGACCAATTGTGCCTTTAAGTGAATCCAAACAATGTGCTCAACCGGGTTTAGCTTGGTTTCATATGCAAAATGAAAGTGTGTAGAGATTATTTTTCTCATTTTTATTTTTTCGTTTTTTGACCTTTTTTGGGGGGAACTTGTGGTTTTAGTAATAATAATTGATTCTAGTGATGTTTTTCTCTTTTTTAGTTGGTTGTGGTTTTATTTGGTCATTTCATTTGTGAACTTTTATTTAGTTGGTTAGTGATGATAATATTTGATTTGTGGTGCATATTTTAATTGAACTGAAACAATGCGCTCAACAACGTTTAGCTCGGTTCCTCTTGCAAAATGAATGCACTTCAAAATTAAAATGGTTTAGTGAGATTATTCTTGCTTTCCTAATCTTGTTTAGATATTTGGTCTTGTGACCATAGTTACCAGATTTATCACCCCACGTTGCGTACCGCATTTTGGTTCTTCTGTTTCGAAACCTGATTTGTACTCATACTGGTTCGGCGAAAGTTGTGAACCGAACGTTCCGGCAAAATTTACGAAAAATCAGCAAGAAAAACACAAAATAACTTGAAAATGACTAAAATTAGATCTTAATTTTGCAATTTTACCTGATAAAAAGATTGTCTAGCTCTAATCAATGATGCTAGTGGAGTAAATTTATATTGTTTAATTGTTACATTTTGCATATATACAAACATACATTTTAGTAAATATGTAAACACAATAACACATTTACACATGCGTACCGGTAACGAACCACGTACCGAAATAGCGTATTGTTTAATCCTATCCCCGGCGTATCCGTACCGTGAGATATAACGTACCGTGTACCCATACCGCGTATCACGTACCAAATATACCGTGTTCTAGGCAACTATACTGGTGACGGACAAATCAACATTAGTAAAAGGGAGGTGCTGTTGCAAGAGCCTCGCAATAGTGCCTCCCTGAAGTTAAATATCCCTCATTTAGATTCGGTAAATCATGTGACGTTTAAAGGAAATAAAGATGGTGGTTCTAGGGGTGTTCATTTGGTTCAAACCGAATAAATTGAACCGAATTGAAATTTGATTGGATTGCATGAATTTGATGTACATGAAGGAATTGAAAATTTTGGGGGCGAAAATGAAATTTCTCTTTGCGGTTCGCTATGAGAAATTACAAGCATGATTTAGCCTGTAAGTGCCAAATTATGCATGAGTAATAAATCAAATATGAGTGTGCAGAAGTTTAGTGAAGCAAAATTTCCAAGTATTGGGTGGAGTCACCCAATACTTGATCAAATATCTACTTTCTTTTGCATTTTGATGTCGTAAAATGAATATTTCATGCAATATTTTTTTACTTCATCGCTAATGGTGGACTGTCTTTTTTATTTTATTTTTAAATATTAAAAAAATAGCTTAAATTTTTATGAAACATAGAATAGTTTTATACCACTTTTATTATTTATTGATAATGAAATTTAAAATATTTCTTATACATCTGTCACTGGATGAGTGAATATATTATTTTCTATAATGTTGATGATGCACATAGCCGGCTGTACCAGTATGAAGCCGATTTGTTGTTACCATTTTACGCATTATACTCACAACTCATAATCTCCTCTCTTGAATTTATTCATTTTGTAATTCTACATGCGCTGATGTCTTCTCCTTTTCCGTCTCTCTCTTTCGTGATTGTTAGATATGGTGTCATTGCATGCGCCAATCATGCCATAACTAGCAACTAGCCAACCCTGAGCTGTGTGTTCAGGCTACCTTTCCATACCATCGTCTTGGTTGTGCGGAGTGCCTATCAATGCTGGTGTCAAAATTAGAGTTCGTGTCTGTATTCATCAAATTAAACAATTGCATTTTATTTCTGATTTTCTCCATTGTCTCATTACTTTTAATTTAAACCTCCATCGATATCTCAGCAATGGATTGCGCAACTTCAATGTAAAATTGTAATAATTTTAACTATATTATTTGTTTCTTCCTTTCCCAAGGTTAATTAGTTAACCATCATACCATGAGGTTGATATTGAATTCCACAAGTCACGCCATCTTATATCCCTACCTACCTCAGTCATGCTTATTTATTTTTCTGTTCGCACTTTTTTGTTTAAAAGAATTCACGCCTTTTACATGGGATCTACAAATGGAGCAAGAAACAGAAATTAAAATATAAATTTTCAAAAAAAAAAAAATACTCCTCCATTATCCCCAAAATGCAAAAAAAAAAAAAAAAAATTATATTATTGCTAAATAGAAATTAACCTCTTCCTGCAAATGATCCTTTAACCAATTAGTTGAGTATCTTGCTTAAGATACTAAAAGACGTTGAAGATTCAAATCTCACTTGCATCATTTGAAGTAGAGTAGTTTTTCTTTCTTTCTTTCTTTACAATATATCTTGCTCGAGAAATTTCTAAAAAAAGTTAACCACTCACTTTTTAAAATAGTAGGCGAGGACCTACTAGAAATTTCATTGATAAAATATTAAAAAAAAAAGTACATGAATACTAGAAATTTTACAATGAACACTCATTCATGTTGCCTAAATTAAATCAAGGATGAGCTAAACTTCAAAAAAAGAAAAGAAAAAAAGATTAATCACTTCCTTTATATACTAATTAAGATAGTTCAATAATAATTTACTTAGACTTAGTTTTCTAAATTCTTTCAAATTGGATATGATGTCACAAAAGCAACAAAAATAATGAAAAAGATGAAAGCATACATTTTTAATTTAGTTATAGTATCAAGATTAGTTATTAAGGAAATAAGTTGTACTCCGTGGGACCATATGGCAGTGACATAGTACATATAGACCGCACCACATACATGAACACAGAAAATCAGATGTGTTTACTTTTTTTCAATAAAATAAATAGAAAATAAATAAATAATACATAAATATTTACATGAGAACCAAAACTCATGTAAATAGTATCAAATATGAAATTTTTTTGGCAATTAATTCATAACGCAAGGGGTACTTGCATATATATCAAATTAACCCCTGGTTTTCTTAGTTACAATTTTCTCTAGTCACAGTCTGACAGACATTGGGAAGGAAAACTCATATACTATATTAATTATTGGCTTTTCTCTAATTAAGATATAATGCAAGGGACTATTTGCCAAAAAGTTGTTTTTTTCAAATTAACCCTAGTTTTCTCAATTAAAATTTGAACGAACAATTTTCTCTTGTAAAAAAGACAAATTATTTTTAGTCTAATTGTTGAAAAAAGAAACTTTCCAATTTTCTCTAAAAGCGAAAAGGCAACATATATACAATTTTTCTAAGATCTATCACTAAACAATCAAATATACCTTAGCAAAAAACTACTAAGGTCAAAATTAATTAAACTGATTTCATGCCTAAACATTAGTAACAAAATTGAGAGTCCATTTATCGTTATTCAATTTATATCGATTTAATTTTGGCTTTTCTTTCATAAAAAATACATAAGATTAACTACCTCAACTCATATACTATATTCTTATCTACGGACAAATCAGTTTTTTTTTTCTTAACAGTGGACAAATCAGTTTATAAACGTACATTTGTCATGTAGTATTTTTTAAGTTTTCATCGTTCTACATTTTGAGAATTTAGGTCGCTTGGACAGAATTCTCATAAGCAAATGTTGTTTCATTTGGTTAGCGCAACAGAATAAAATTCTCACGGTCGACAATCTATTAAAAAGAGGTTGAAGTATAGTTAATCATTGTGCACTTTGTAAAAGGGAGAGTGAATTGGTTGATCATTTATTTAACCTCTGTTCATATACAGTTCGTGTCTGGAAAATTGTAGCACAACTATTGTATCAAGAGTTGAACCTATCTCAAAATCATGTGATATATTTACAGCAAATTTTTGAAGAAGAGGAATCGATGAAGTTAAAACAACTTTTAATATTCTTCTTCTTTGGAATTTGGAGAGAGAGATGCAATAGAACATTCACAGAAAAATGCTTCAACCATTGGGAGTTAGCGACGCTGATTTTACAGACTCGAAGAGAATTTATTGAAGCTTCTACTTGATTTTCTTTTTTTCTCTTTCTTCTTTTTCTTTCCTTTTTTTTTTTGCTTTCTTTCTTTTCGGTAGTTTTTTGGTTATTTTTTGTATAGTTTTTCTTTTCTCATTTTGTAAATATTTTTTGGTTTAATAAAAATTGGACGCAGGACTTATGAGCCTGCTCCAAATATTCAAAAAAAAAAATGTTGTTTCATGGAACATAAAGAATCATCTTGGCTTTATAATTTTTTTTATTTTTTTATTTATGAGCTTTTAGTTAGATCAGGTGTGAAAAAGAAAAAGAAAGAAAACAGGCCTTCAATTTTCCATCTAAAAAGGAATACATCCTGACGTTATTGCATTATTGTAACTAATGAAATTTAAGCAAATGAAATTAAATTTTTCACATGGATAGGCGGAGGTAAAAAGGTAATATGAAAAAGCATCCCACTTGTCATTAATTCCTCCGTGGATTCCGCCGCCGCCTTCTTCATTCTCTATTGGAACAAATCTGGAGGTTAGAATCAAACAATTGCCTTCTTTTACCTGATTTTCTTCAATATCTCCTTATTGTTTTTAATTTAAACCTCCACAATATATTGTGTGGAGTTTCCATATAACTTTGTAACACAAATAACTAGATATTTTTCGTTTTTCCAAGATTAGTTAGTTAACTATCATGACATAAAGTTGATATTTGAGTTCAGAAGTGACGCAATCTAAATTACCTAACCACCTAAATGTTTTTCAATTCACACTTTCTGATGGAATTTAGAAATGGAGCAACATGAAAAAAGTTAAAATATTTTTTATTTTTTATTTTTTGCAAAAACAACTTGTTACAGCCCAAGTACTGGGCCAGTCCAACTGAAACAGAACCCAATTGACTTTAAAAGACTTAAAATTAGTTGATACTATTAGTAAATTTACTTGACCATTTAACAAACTACCTATTATATATTATTAATAGGACTTAAAAGCTGGCAATTTTTCTCTATAGCCAATCATACATCGTGTCCACTAAACATAGACCCCGCTTGATAAATTTTGGATGGATGAGATTTATTTTCGTTTGTAGTTTTTATTCTGGCTTTGTTCTTCCCTGAGCGAAGCCATTCATCTCTTTCATTTCTTTTATCTGAGCGAAGCGACCGTCTCCTTTCCTTCCTTCCTTCCTTCTCCAGAAGGAAAAAAAAATACCCTCTTCCCCCCACTCCGACCCCCTCTCTCTGCCCTCCGTCTAGGCCATCCTCCGCCCTGTTCTCTCCTCCCTGCCTTGGCCGGCCGCCGTCTCATTCTCACTCCCCGTGTTGTTCGGTCGTGGAGAGAAGGCGGGGAGCGTAGAGCGTGTTTGAGAATTGTTTTGGCGTGTTTCTGCGCGTTTCATGAAAATAGTAACTCGGGGAGGAGCTTGGTTCCAGGGTTGAGAATTAAAGGTCTGAGCTCAAAAGGGGGCGACGGTGTTCGTCGGCCAGGTATTTGCGATGCTCGCCCCGTCTGGTTATGGACTCATGACGGTGACTTCACACTTTCACCTCCCTTTTCGGTTGTGATCTTTTCTGAATTTGTATTAGTTAATAAGATATGCATTTTAGCTCTTAGGAATGAATAATTGGATTAAAATTGATTGGAATTGTGTTTATGTTTTTGCTTGGTGAGTAAATAGGACTCCTGATTGGTTAAAAAAGATAGTTGCATCTGTTACAAAGAGCGGTAAAATGGACCGGTTTTTCCATTTTCCATGGATTTGACTGATGCATGTATTTCTTTTCTAATAGGTCATACACCAATGGTGAAAGATCAAAGTGATGGTGTTATGTCCTAGGTCAAAGTGTTTGTGACCTAGATGATGGAATGTAATAACAAACATAATATTTATTCTAATATATTTCATATAATATGTACGTATAGGTTATTTTAATATAATTAAAATAGACCATGAATATGCAATTAGTAACAGTGGTACGCTCCTATTCTCGCAGCTGCTATTGATCGAGCGAAGTGATTCCATAGCCTGCACTGGACCGTGCAGTGAGGCTTCATATTGACTTTGTTGAGGTATGAAATAAATTTGATTTTAGTTTTATTTATTTGATCCCAAGAACCATAAAATGTATGTAAAATATAGTTTTTACTTGGGGTATTTCTATTATATGAGTTTCCAAAATGAAGCAATTTGTAGGTTCAAAGAACAACAAATCCGCCAGTATGGAAGATAGTGGTTAATAACAAGAAATACATGAAAAAATTAACAAATTGAGAGTGATTAAAAACCAAGGGTGGTTTTTTATTCTTCAAATTAGCATTTTTGCTAACTTAGCCCAAATTAAGCTCTAAATTTTGCTTCCATCAATTAAGCTTCAATTGTGTTACCGTACATCAATAAAGACAAAAATTTATCATTTTTTCCTTTTGTTTAAATTGAAGAAACATTTTCAAAAATTGTTTTCTGACAACTGTTTCTTTTAAACTCAAATGCCTATTTTCACAGCTTATGAAGCACATACCTAAAGTACAAAATCTAATCAATTATCTTTATTCTTTTCTTTCTAATAAAAATTAAAAATGATTAATAGTTAACTAATTCATTAATCTTTTTTGAATAGTTAAAGAAGGAGGCTGATTATGGGGATTTTGGCCATACAATTGTAACACCCAAAATTATTTAATTTGAACTTCAATTACATTTTGTTTAATATTGATCTACTAAGATTTCAAATTTACAAAATAATTAATTCATTGGAATTCATATATTTTGCAGGTATTATATGATGCTTGGACACAATTTTGCATTGGGCGTAAGACCTTTTTTGTTGTGTAGATCTCTTATAAACTGGATTCATACGACATGAATAGATGATGATAAGCAGTTAATTCATTTGTTCGAACGGTAAAATAATGGGTGATCTTTTATTTATCCTCTCTCTCTCTCTCTCTCTCTCTCTCTCTTATTTGTTCGAACGGTAAAATATGACTGTATTTTTGTGCAGTGTTTTGTAGATTTGGTTTATTTGGATGACTTTGGCTACTAAGAAAATTATATCTCTTTTTTTTTTTGGCAAAAGCTAATCAATCTTTCTTTTTATTTTAGAAGAATTTTCGAGCTTTTTTGGGTTTGTTTTGATGGATTTGATTAGATAGAGAGAAGAGGAGAACAAAGCATAAGAAACAGAAGCATGAAAGAGGAGGGACAATCAAGCATAGGACGTAATCTCAAATTGTGATTATGTTTTGTTTAATTTATCTGGCTTTAAACAATTAGATATTTTCATACTAAGTTAGTGCTTCAATTTTAAAGACTTGCTAGGTCAATCTCCACAAGCTTTTCTGAGTGGCGGAGAAACTAAACGTTCAATGTTTGAGGTATTATTTTTGGCTGAGTTGCGGAGAAACTAAACGTTCAATGTTTGAGGTATTATTTTTCATACAGATACAGTGCTTATCATTTATCATATGCATTTGATGAGTGCTTAATTCTTGGTTGATTGATTTTTTTATTGTTTTTAAAGGTTCAAACTGGTTAGAATTCATTGGAAATTTTATCGGTGCTGAGAAATGATTAACATGTGAAGAGTTTCGGAACTAGATCCTATCATATTCGTGAAAAGGATGGAATTTGATATGAAAAATAATTAACAAAATCTATCTAAGTTATTGAATTATACGAAATTTAACTTTTGAATATTGTTTTAAAACGACATCTTCTTATGACTGGTTGATGGTTTTATTATTGTGAATTGAGTAGGTTTTTTATTTATGTGCTTAACTGTTTTGATGGTTCTGATTAAATTTTACATTTTGCCTTTGTGATTATTATTTTTATCATTTTGTTGTATATATAGTTTGCCTAAATTAATATCATCATTCATTCAGCAAAGACATAAGCAGTAATTATTATGCGTTATTGAAAGCATTAACAGACTCGCGCAATTTTTACTAGTAATACATTAAATCCATTTCCTCTCAAATTTGTCAAATGGGACCCACCTATTTTTTATATTATTAAATCAAAAAGGTGAAACCATTTAACAGCACGTGGGCTAATTTGATAGTGAGTTTTTTTTAGGAAAAGTACCAGCCCCCAATCCACAGTATACCACTGTTAAATAGGTCTCACATATATTCAAAAACAAATTGGTCCCGTTTATCAGTGATATACGGTAGATTGGGAGGTTGTTGGGAGATGTGTATATAAAGTTCTTTTTTTAATGCGATGTCTGTTTGGAAAAAAATTAAGCAAATAATACTAATATAAAAAAAAAATTAAGTGCTCTTCTCTTCTCTCTCCCACTACAAACACAAACAACCAAAAAAATGAGGTCAGGTTCTCTTGCCGGCCGCCGGGACTCTAACGCGAGCAGTCTACACTCCTCCACTGGCGGCCGTCCTTCTTCCTCCCACATTCTGTCAACTTCTCCGCCCTCTCCTGCGTCAACTCCTCTCTCTCCGCCCGCCTCTTCCCTCCTCCAAAGACACCATCTCAGCCCTCCGCTTCCTTCTCGGCCACCTTGAGTACCTTGAAGGAGAACTCGCATGCTCCAACGACTGAGCCCTTGAAGAAGAACTCATCTATTTTCTCGACTTTATGAACTGCCTGTACGAGCTCAGCAGGTCCGCCCTCAAACGCTTAACACGCCTCATTCATGGCCGTCAGCCCTCTCAGTTCTTTACTGGCTCATACAGCTCGCACGAATCCAAGACTGCTCTTCTCAAACGGTAGCATACCAGCCAACTGACCTGGAATCGTACATAAGCAAAAGTTACAATCATTTCCTGTCTGGTAACGACACAGCCGTGGAAAAACTCGATGAAGAATATGTTTCAAAGGTCCGAGCTCACAGCGCCACCTCACTCAAACATGTGGAGACACTAAAATCAGAGGTCATGGATCTCGAGGCGAGATTAGCTGCCATGACTCAAGGCCCTTCCAAAAAAGAAGAGTTAGAGAACAAGCGAGCCTTACTAATGGAGGATCGGAGGAAATTCGAGGCGGTGGTGCAGAGCTGGACCGGACGGATGGAGAAGATGAAGGAGGCCATGGACGGACTTGAAGCCGAGCCGAAGGAGAAGGAGAAGCAAATCATGAAGACAAGCAAGGAAGAGCGAGAAGAGTTGGAGAAGAGGATCGGAGAACACAGAGTGAGTGTGAGAGATGTGGAGCGGATGAGAAGAGAAATGCGAGCAATGGAGAAGGATTTCGAAAGCAGCCATTAATGGAAGGAGTTCTTTGGAGGAGAAGACTTGGAAAACGGAGGTTAAGATTGTGAAGATGTTGGATCAGCTTGAGATTATTGTAGGAGACTGTAATCAGGCTTTGAAAAAGTAAGTGAACTGTTATAACATAGAACTATTATAATTGGTTAACATAGTTTTTTTTTTTTTTTTGAATATAGAGGATCCTTTTTGTAATTTTCAGTAACATAGTTTTTTTTTTCTTTGAACACAGAGGATTTGTATTTTTGTCATTTTCAATAACGTAGATTTTTTTTTTCAAATTTCTTTGAATATAAGGGATTTTCTTGTAATTTTCAATAATACATAGTATTTTTTTGTAATTTTCTTTGAATATAGGGGATTTTTTTGCAACTTCCAATAACATACTTTGTTTTTGCAATTTAGAGATAATGCGTGTTTTTTTAGCGAATTTCCCTTTAATTTTTTTTCCTATTGTTGATTTCTTACGTAATGAAAGGGGAACAAAGTTTAAGTAGGTGTTAATTTGAATCTATAGTTGCACAATTGAGAATTAATTGTGTTAGAAACCGAGACGCAACAGTAAACACAAAAATCGAGACACAAGAATAAAAAAAAAATTTACGTGGAAACCCTAAAGGGTAAAAATTACGGCCGCCGGCACTCAAGCTTTCTTTATACTTGGAAAAAGAGAAATACAATACAATTGTTTATGGTTGTTGGAATAAATAAAACTCTACCCCTACCCTTATATTTATAGGATAGTCATACCTAATACAAGGAAAGAACCCAAAGTATTACTGCCCCAATTAACACCTAATAAATATATGCTCCCACTGACTCACTCATGGAAATAAGTCATGGCAGACAAATATGGAGAACTTTCTTATCTCCTGCAGGATTTCATTTTTTTATTGTATCTAGAGTTTTCCAGAAGTCTCCACACAAAATAATCTTCCACTTGGAGACTTCATATTGACATGAATCCGTTGCATTGAATTCATTCTCCTTTTCCCCTGTATCTTTCTTGAGCCCGGCGATATGCTCTCACTGACTCACTCGACCAGCTACACTGAGGCATCGCACAGCCTCAGCTTGTCGGTGGGGACTTCCTTAGTCAACTGTCTGGGATCCTGTTTTAGATCGTACAATATTTTCTCGAGCTTACACACTAGACCCTCATTTCCCGGGGTCTCGAAACCTTCAGGTCACAGCATATAGATGTCCTCCTCCAAATCGCCATGGAGGAACGCCATCTTGACATACATCTGCTCGAGATGCAAATCTTCGGCCGCTACAATACTTAACACTATACGAATGGTTGCCAGCTTCACCACCGGCGAGAATACCTCCGTGTAGTCAACTCTCTCTTTATGTAGGAATCTGTTTACTACCAATCTCACTTTGTACCGCTTGCTGTCAGCTAGTTCATCCTTCATCCGATAAACCCACTTATTTTGTAGCGTCTTCTTGTCATATGGTAACTAGGTCATGTAACTACGCGAAAACGTGTTGTGGTGTAATCACGTGTTAACAAAATAATTTATATTTTCCCTAATTTCAATATTCAGTGTATATGTGGTATTGAGTTTTAGGGGTCAAACACAAGGGAACTGGCCTTAAGTAAAATAGATTCACAATTAATTCTCAAGTGTTAGTTGTTTAATGCAATTATTACAAGGTTTAACCATTTGAAGCAAAAGAGTGTGTATGATGAGATTGTTTAAGAATATAAAAACTTGTGCAAGAAAACAATAAAAGAAAGAAAAATAAATTTTGTTATTTTATTTTAAAAGTTAATAAAAAAGTAGGGAGATTATGACAAATTATATAACATGTAAATCATTAATCATAACAAGATGTAATTTATTTAAATGGTTCAAAAAGCAAGGTTTGATAAATTTCCTTCCAAAAATTAATCAATTAATAAATCAAAGATTAAGTTTAACTCAAAAACCTCCACTATTAAGTTTTACATAACTCGACTCAAAACCTAACTTAATCACAAAAACCTCTTCCGAGTGTTCAATTGATTAAATAGCTCCTAAACACGTCACAATTTAAATTAAAACTAATCTTCTAATTAGAATTAATTTATGATGGTGTTATGCCCTAGGACAAAGTGTTTGTGACCTAGATGATGGATTGTAATAATAAACATAATATTTATTCTAAGATATTTCATATAATATGCGCGTATAGGTTATTTTAATATAATTAAAATAGACCATGAATATGGAATTCAGCTTTATGTCATCAAAGTGCGTGACTTTGATAGTAAAACTATAAAGTGTTATGAATGCTATTCTAAATCGTCCTTGATCATTTATAGGATATTTGTGGAGACAAATATACTTGCGGATACATATAAATATATATATTTATATACAAGCTATAAATGTACACCGGTATATTAGTTGATTGATGATTATGTTTTACTGATCATGGATAAAAAGTTATCAAGTCATTAATATAGGTATATGTTAGAGACCATATACTGGACTGACCCGCCATAAGAATGCTGCATGTTTTATGTTTTTATCGATTCTTGTAACATAAAGTATTTATAGTCATTTGACCTGAGATTGTCTCGGTTCCCAACATGAGTAATTTTATACTTTAACATAATCTAACACTGCCTTTAACCGGGTAGTCATAACGGTTATGATTACGTATTTAATGAATCATGTAGAGGGATAGGTGCAATGAAGACGGGATTTGTTCCTCTCATAAATGAGAGAGATATCTTTAAGCCTCTTGATGAATTGAACTGAAGAAATGTATGGCCATACTCAAATGAATTAATAAGAGTTATTTATGTCATTTGTTCTTGTTCAGTTTAATTTGGGATCAAGAAATATTATTCGATTAATATAAGGATGACGTATTACGTGCCTTATGATCGATATAAATATCGTGTGACAAAGAGACTAAATATGTGATTGTTAATTAGGTAAATCGGATCACCGATATTCACTTAAATTCGGTAGTCATGATGGCTTACTAGAGTTCGCTCATGATTTATAGACTGTTAAGTCTATTGCCAACATTAAGTGAACCTACAGGGTCACACAAAAAAAACAAACTGAAACGGGCGCAGAAAATCCTAGCGACTTATATGATGAGTTGCATAAGAATGTCACAAAATATATTGTCATCTTATGTGATAAGATGTGATATATATGTATATAAAAACTATGAGCACAAAAGATCATGTAATCTAGAAGAGTCTAGATGATGGCATATGCATAATGATGAATGATGTCATACACATCTTTTAGTGCGAAGGGACATGACTCTTCACCTTTATATAAGGACATAGAGGACTCCAAATTCACAACACAACACATCATTTTCTCTCTCATTATTTCTCATTCTCTTTTGTGAAACAAAAGAGAGAAAATATACTTTCTAATTTGTATGACAAAATTATGAAATTGTGCTTTCTTTTTGTATGACAAAAATGAAAGAGTGCGATTATATGAGAGGAATTATATACATCTTTTGTGAGATAAAATAAGAAGAAGAAAAAGAGTTTTCTTGTGCAAAAGGAGAATAAGTTACTAGCATATATATTTTTCTTCTTCCTGTTTTAAGAAGTTTGTTCGTGTGGACACCGGTAGAGACGTTCGTACTTTAAGAAGATGAGAATGGTTTGTTGAGAGTTTTGGTGGAGACCAATTGTGTGTGCGGTAGATGACTTCCGAACGATCTGATCTAGACGGCCTAGACGGACGGAAAATCGGTTAGTACGATAACAGGTTTAGAGACGCATGGACAACAAGCATGGTTTGAGCGTCACGGATTAAGCGTAATCCGAAAGGTATCTTTAAGATTTATTTCTTTGATTTAACCGATACGCACGGATCCTCGGAATGGATTTTGGATGAATATTTTTCTTTTTCGTTGCGTTATGCACGTCCGAGACCCAACAATTTAATATTCAAGTTTTGAATCAAATATATTTTTCCAAATAATTCAACTCAAAAAATTTAAGTGTTCTTAAACTAATCTTCTTAAACCTCAAAAATGCCCAAGTCAAACTCAAGATTTCATCACAAATTATACAAATAGTATTTTCCTACACAAAACTATTCAAGCATGCACAAACAAACAATAGTCGCAAGCATACTTGAAAAATTATTCATTCAACAAAAAGAGAGAAAAATTATGGAAAAAGTAGAAAAATAAATCAAACCACAAATGAAGATTCAAGCTAGAGCCTCCTTAGTCGATTTGAATCTTCCTTCAATTCTCGCTCCTTCTAGAACAAGAATTTTCTCTTGAAGCTTGGCTCTCTTTTGTCTCAAGGTACCACAAAAAGAGTATTAAGTTTTGGACAACCCTAAATAAGGTCATCCATGGAGAAAGATAAAGATGAAGAAGAAGAGTGGTATTTACAATGGTTTTGAGAAGAGAGAATGTTTGTGTAAAAATGGATAGGATGGATGTGTGAGAATCCTCTTTTGAGAGGAAGAAAAAGGGTTTATTTATAGGGAAATTTTTCTTGCGAAAATGGAAAATAAGGATTGTGGGACTAAAGAAATGAGTTTGATCTGGTTTTATTTAAGGTAGCAACTTGGGAGATGTGTATAATTTTCTTTACTTTCTTATTCAATTTCTGTCTGGGTACACTTTATTGGGGGTTCTCTAGTATTTCTCTTTAATCCCTCAAAATATCTCGGTCCAGGCCACGTGGTAGCTCCTGATTGGCGGAAGTGATTATTCTCTGCCACGTGTCGAGATGAGATAGGCTCGGATTAAACTGATTTGATACTTAAACAAATCGAAAATACATTTTTGGTTGGGAAATAGCCCGTGTCATTTCTTTATTGGGGGGTTGAAGTTGAGCAGAAGAATGGGAGAGGAGGTACAACCACGTGGCATGAAACGGCTGGTGGACAAAAAATTATTTTATCTTTTCCTCAGGTTGAGGTCTCTTCTGCGCTTCAGCATGAATGGAGAGTCCATTCATAGAAAAAGGTGAATAGAAAATGGAAAAGGGAGGGAACTTGTGTTGACAGAAATGGAGAGTGTTGGATCTGAATTTGAAGAAGTAAAACATATTTCGTTTGAGTACTACGCTGCCCAATAGTTGCATGTGAAACTTTGCCACGTGTCAGCTTTTGATTGGCTGTTGTTTTTCTGAATTTAATTCAATTTGACCATATTTTCATTTGCACTTTATGAGTGTTCTAGAAGGTCGTTTTAAGCGAGATTGGTACCGTTGGATTCGTATCGTCAAGACCTTCGTGTTGACATCACACATGATCATGTTTCGGAAAAGTTGATTTTTTGGTAAAAGGTGGTTTTCGGGTTTGACTTTTTATATTTTTGTGGATTTTTGCGGTTTTGCTTGAATGATTTGTTGGAAATGGTTGTAGAAGGCCGGAGAGGCGTGTGTGTAGGGTTTTTCGCAGAGATTTGTGAAAAATTCAGCCATTTTTGGCCCAGGATTTGTAGATTGACCCGTCATTTGGAATTGACTTTTTGCCGAATCCTCCGAATATCATTTTCTTGGTCTTTTTACCTGAAAAATCACACAAAAATATATTAAGAGTTTCAAAAAATAATTTTTATTAATTTTAAGCACTTTTCATACATTTTGTGTGATTTAAGGATGAATTTTATATGTTAAAAACCCTAAAAATGTGTATAAAAATACACATTACAGGTCAATACCCAAGTCATGTTCTTTCCGAGAGACTCGATCCCATCTCTCATTGCACGCTCCCACTTGACAGAATCTCCCGTCTCTACCGCCTCATAGTAGTCCTCAGATTCGTCATTTGACTTATTTTTTTAGTAGCGTGATCCGCCTTGGACCGGAGCTGGTCCCCACAAACCGCACTACACCAAGTCTAGCTTCCCCGTCATGAGTTCTCGTCTGACATTCGAAAAACTAACCCGTTTTTGCTTGTCGAGTACGTAGTTCTCACAGAAACCGATTTTTACCGATTTCACTTTGGGTAACAAACACTTTGAAGCCAGCACTTGCAGTTCTTTGTGACCGATATGACCGAGTCGATTATGACACATCATCGGGTCGGTAGTCACTTCCGGAACCACCAACAAATCTTCCTTGTTATTCGTGAGATAAATAGTTTCCATTTTTCTACCCGTCATCACGACAATGATGCCCTTTACAATCTTCCACAACCTGTTCCCAAACATGGTTCTGTACCCCTCACTATCCATCTGCCCAATGGATATCAAGTTCTTCTTTAAACCCGGAATATATCGAACTCCCTGCAAAGTCCATCTAAATTTGGTGCTCAATTTTATTTGGATATCCCCCATGCCCGATATGCATAGCGGTTTCCCTTCCGCTAAGTAAAACTTTCTAAATTCTCCATATTTAAAATTCAAAAACTTATCTTTCTGTGAAATAGAGTGGAAGGATCCGCCTGCATCCAGAACCCATGAATCGATAAGGCTGTTGATGCATAGAACTAGGAGATCATTTGAATTCTCCTTGGTGGCGGCATTTGCGGAACTTGTTTTCGCCTTTTTCTCCTTTTTCAGAGATTTATAGACCGATTTCATGTGGTCATTTCTGCCATAGTTCTAATACTCCAACTCGTTGCGACCTCTCGACTTGGATCGTCCGTGGTTGTTATTTCTCTGACCTCCATGACCCTGACTCTATACATTAAAGACTGAGCTCGTGGAACCCGAGGTTTCGCTCCGCTCCCTTCGCCGAATATCCTCATTCAGGATACGGTCTCGTACCTCCTCAAAAGTCAGATCCTCCTTGCTGCCGATAACGTCTACCGTCGTCGCCCAGCTTTCCGGTAATGATGACAACAACATAAGAGCCTTCATCTCTTCACCCAGGTTCAATTTAAACGAGTCTAACTGGTTTGAAATAATCTGAAAAGAGTTGAGATACTCGGCCACAGATCCATCTTCTGCCATCTTCTGATAGAAAAGATGGCGCATCAGGTGCATCTTGTTTAATGAAGATGGTTTCTCGTACGAGTTGGATATCGCCTTCATGTTTCCAAAATCTGTCATCTCCTTCGCCACGTTCTTGACTAAGGACAATTGTATGTAAAATAGTGCCTTGCGGTTCATCTTCTTCCATGTGGCGTCATCCGTGATCTCTTCTAGTTTTGTCTCAAGTTGCGCATTTTCAAGATCCTTCTGGCATAGCAACGCTGCTATTTGCATCTTCAAGTAGCCGAAGTCTCAACTATCAAACTGACTCACCGACACCTCTTGTCCATGGCTCGTCCACGTATCACCTTCTCGTTCGCACTCAAAGAGAATTTTCTTCGAACCTTGGCTCTGGTACCACTTGTTAGGAACCGAGACACAACAGCAAACACAGAAAGCAAGATACAAGAACAAAAAATATTTTTTAGTGGAAATCCTATAAGGTAAAACTCACAGCCGCCGGCACTTAAACACTTTCTTAATACTTGGAGAAAGAGAAATACAATACAATTGTTTGTGGTTGTTGGAATGAATAAAACTCGACCACTATAGTCATACCTAATATAAGAAAATAACTCAAAGAATTACTGCCCCAATTAACATCTAATACATGAAAATACAAACCGCTCGACAAACTTCTGCTAAAAATGAATTTATTTCCGGCTTTTCTAATTTTTTTTAGATCGAACCCATAATTTATGAGTTGATAGACTTTGCTAAAACATATGCTATAGAAAATTGAATTTTACCGCGATACAATTTTAGAATCTCTCCCAAAGTTGTAAGG
This sequence comes from Juncus inflexus, assembly GCA_024447665.1. NCBI lineage: Eukaryota > Viridiplantae > Streptophyta > Magnoliopsida > Poales > Juncaceae > Juncus > Juncus inflexus. The sequence goes on along the minus strand of JAJHPC010000019.1, from coordinate 8,811,511 downwards.
TGCAAGTGCAACTACGCAACTTAATGACTTTTTTTTTGAACTGGCAAAAAAAAATATTAATTCGGAGAATAGCCTAGTTTTTAAATTATTTGCGAAAACTCACTGTTCACTGGTAAAAAAAATATTTTTTTTGCCAGTGTCGCCCGGCCACTGGGCAAAATTGTTCACTGGAAAAAAACAATTTTTTTTTGCCAATTTCGCCCGGTAGCAGGGTGAAACTCACTGTTCACTTGCAAAAAGAAATTTTTTTTTTTTGCCAGTTTCGTTTTGCCATGAGGCGAAATAGTATTTTTTAGCTTAATTCAGTGGAAAAAAATTAGAAAATTGATATTTCGCCCCGCCACTGGGCGAAACTAATTTTCTATAGAGTCTTAGCTGTTACCAATTAACTGTTTATCTAATAATGCTAATGCAACTATCATTTATTCTGTCAAATATGTCAATTAATTTTTTAAGGTAAAAAAACCTATTTTTTTTAGCCTAGGTCTATAAGCACTTACATTTAATTATGGAACATATTATTAATTTATTACAGGAACAATAAAAAATGAATAGTACTTGTTGATATGTGTATGCCTCTAATTGCTTCTTTGGTAATATAAATAAAATATTTGGAATTGTTTTTATTAGCATTTGATTCATTTTCTTCTTTTTGATTAGCATTTGATTTGAAACTTACTAGGTCAAATCCACACTAAACATATTTTCAATTCCAATTGTCATTTATGAAAATAAGTCATGGCAATCAAATATGGAGAACTTTCCTATCTCTTGCATGATTTCCTTTTTTTCCGGTATCTAAAGTTTTCCAGAAGTCTCCACACAAAACAAATTGAAGCAGTTTGTTATTCCAATTTTAGTTGTTCTTCTTCGGGAAAAAAATATTTCTATTTAAAACCTAATTTCTTTGGTTTTTCTTTTTTTCTTTTTTCCCAGATTAAAACTTGAAATCGATTTTGACTATGTGATCAACACAAACAGATCATCGCCATATGAAGTGATCGGTGAAAATTACAAAATTACCCTCAAACCAGCACTCAATGCTCTTGATGAAGATCTTAATTTCCGTTTCGAAACTGGAGGCATCCATTTCTCTACGAGGCGAGCTCTGAAGAAACATCAAAACTTACAGAAGAAAAAAAAAGAAAAACTTGACAAATCTTAATAATAGATACAAGAGGTTTGTTGGATCCCAATTTTCTATTTGATGCTTATTTGTGTTTATATATTTATTGAATAATTTTGAATGCAGATTGAAGGTAAGGTTGTGTTGGTTAAGAATGAATTGGAGAAATATAGATCCAAATTGGTATCAGAAACAAGAAACTTAATGCTGAATTTAACGAAAACAAAAATGAACTAACTAATGTGGAGAATTAGGCTCAAGAATATCTTAAGGTACTCTTTTTTTTTATCAATAAATATTACCAAAATACTAATTTTTTTTTGCAAATAAGACCATATTTCAATCTTATTTGCGAATCGCACTCAAGATTTTCATATTAGCGTGATAGAAAAGCTAAATGTTTACATCAAATATCAAGTGCTTAAATGACTCAAATAACATTAAACATGAATGAATGCCCAAGAAAATCAGTAGTTTTTCTCACTAATAAAAAATGTATAATTATAATAAAAGTAAGCATGTAGGGTATTTATTATGAAATTTTTCTACGGTCTTTATTTTATTTCTGTTATTTCATTTATCTACAAATGGCTGAAATGAAGAAAAATTATATTATAAGAGACACCAAAAAGAAAAACGGATGTGTTTTGCCCCTCTAATTTTAGCTCTGATTGATTCTGTAACAGACTATATGGAATTTATGGAGACAACTGTTGAAGATTATAAATCGGATTTGTCATAACTGATTGGTGACATGGCAGTCATTTCGAAGAACTTAGTGTCATTACAATGCTTGGCAAGGATTTTTTTATTATAATGTCATTTTCGTTTGGTTTTTTAATCTTTAATTTGTATAAAACTATGGGGCTTGAGTGGCAATGCTGGCAAATGATTTTTTTATTATAATATCATTTTTTAATCTTTAGTTTGTATAATTATATGGGTACGTGTGATATATTTGCAACACTAATTTGGCAATATAACATGTTTTTATTATAAATATCATTTTAGTTTCTATTATGATTGGATTTGTTTTTAGAAAAATTAACTGTTATCATTACAAATATGATATAAACTTTATTTTTAAAGAACAACAAAATTTCAAAGTAAATTAGCCATTTTTAGGTGTTACTAAATAATATAACAAATTCAGAAGAAAATACACTAGCAAAAAGTTCCAAAAGTTGTGAACATCTTCATTTTCTTTATTTACATAATTTACAAGTATTTACAGAACCATAAACAGTCATTTTCACATAATTTACACGTTACAACCTCTAAAATGGTCTTTCAAGCATCAACATTCAACCTCCGTAACAATTTACTCTTTCGATTCTCTCTCATCCTTTTCATCCGACTCTGTCTTCAACATTCTCTCTCCTTCTCGTACCAACCGACGATTGAGAAAGATAACAAGGACCAAATAAAGAGGCTCTTTCTCGCACTCTCCTCTTTTCTTTTTCTGTCTTTTCTTTCTCTCATTTTCTTTCTTTGGCCGCTAAACAAAAGAGCTTACACACACAAAAGAGCAGGAATGCTCTCAGAACAAACATGTGCATTTATGCATATTTTTGCAAAAAACCCTCTTTACTTTTCTATAATTATAAAACTTATATTAAAGTCTAAAATGACCGAAATAAAATATTATTTGCATGAGGAACCTCCCCTTCTCACTCATGCGCAAGAGTCGTCAAACCCGCTTTCTTTTGTACACGTGAAAAGTTTCTTAGTGGGCAATACATTTTTCTTCATATCGAATTTATTTCCATCGATATGATTCCTCTCGTGCAAATTAGCCATCCTCTCATCAATCGCATCTATGCGCTCACCTGTGTGCCCACGCAACATACCATTTTTCTCACTTTCCTGTTCATGACCATCGGTAAGCGGAACACAACAATGAGATGAGTAACTCTCAGATTGCCGATTCTCGCGGATTGAACTTCGCACCGGCACCTCTTCATGCGACACTAGAGGCGTTTTTGTCCCTAGCCACATTTACTTTTCAAATTCATTTCTTGGCTGTCATCATCTCCTCCATAAACCAAATTCACTACCGTGGGAGGTTTTTGACCCAAATCAAACATGACTTTCGGGTTACGAAATTCCGGTTTCTCATCCTTATCCGTCCCATCATCAAGAAATTAATGTCATACCTCAGTTACTCGCAGATTTCTTTCTAGCGAGAATTTTTACATCCTTCTCGCTCATATTCCCTAACCACAAGTTCGGTGATTTCATCGACACAACTTTAGCCAGATTCATACTTGCAAGTAAGTTTGCATGTGTTAGTGCTCAACTTCGCAAGGGAACTCTATCAACAAACAACGGTACTGACTGCAATTATGCCAAACAATGCTCCCCCCTTGATGAGAGACATTCATACCATAATGTGCATATTCAATAACTTCGTCAAATTTGGTGGTCTCTTCAGAGACAATATTCTATTTTGGAAACATAATTGGTTTCGAGAAAGGTTTCAAATCAAATTCCCAAACCTACATTCATTTATTGATAACCAAGATAACCTAACAGTTAATGATGCATTTAATTTAGAAGATTGGTCAACAATCTTCAACTTGCCACTCTCTAATGTTGCAACACTAGAATTTGATGAATTAATCGTTATTTGGGACGAATGGATTGATTCTACAACTATGTGTACTAACCATCTCGCTGCATGGTCCTTAACAAATGAGGGAAGTTTCACAGCGGCTTCGCTCTACACTATCATGGTGGGATATCCAAAATATAATGTTATATATAATTACATATGGAAGCTTCATGTGCCACCTAAAATTCGGATCTTCATCTCGAGACTTGTCAGGAATATTCTGCCGACCATAGACCAACTCTCCAAATGTGGATGCGTACTGCCAAATATTTATGTATTGTGTATGGAAGATGCCGAATGTGTAATGCATTTGTTCCAAGAGTGTATATTCACGGCCCAAATTCTTTCCATCATTGGAATACAGAACACTCAAACAATAGACACTTTCAAGCACAAAGGAGACCCCCAAGTGAGAATTCAGTTGGCTGCAGCATGCTTTTGGGTATAGAAAGAGAGATGTGCGAGGACCTTCACGAATGAAACATCAAATATGCAAAGACTCGTTGGTTCAATTAGAGCTGACATCGCGCTTTGGAACAGTCTGCTTTAGAGAGCGAATAGATTGAGAAATTATTATTTTATTCCTATTTTGCTTCTATTTACTTTTCTTTGGTATTGCATCTTGCTAACCCTCTTAGCAAGATTACATATAATCAACTATATTTATTCCTAATTTAATACAATTACAGACGGTCAGATTAAACTTGGGGTCTATTATTTAAAAAAAAAACTTCGCATCACGTGCGACAACAAGAAATTCCTTGGTGAGCTTCCACTTTCCTTTACTAAAATGGCTACAATATCATTCATCATCAAGCGAACTGGTCGAGAGTAAATTCATCTGAATATCCGGCACGTGTCTCATATTTTTTAGCACCAACTTGTACCCAATCTCGATTCCAAATACAAACCTCACATGCCAACAACTCTACATCATCCATTTCCCATCCTTAAGCACCCAAAATCTTATTTGATGTAAGATATAAGGAAATCATGTCTCGAAGTCACATAAAATGACGCGGCCGAATCTACAACTCATGTATTATCACATCACTATCGGATATAACTGCCGCCGTGGGGTTCTCGTCACTACCTTCTCTTGATACCGTCTTTTTCTTCCAAATTCTACACTCTCTTTTAATGTGGACTAATTCACCACAATGATAGCATTTAATCCTTTAACGAGAGCTCGACCTTCCCATAAGCTTGTCATGGCTATCCGAATCATATGAGTTTAGCGTTTCAATCCTTCCTCGCCTTTCAATAATAAGCGCATCAGATTCCGAAGAAATACCTTTCTTCTTTTTTCGTGCTTTTTCATTTAACATGCTATCTTTTACCATACCTAGCGTCACCATATCGCCGGGTGTAGAATTGTCAAGCGATACAAGTATGTCTCAATCATCCGGCAAGGAGCTCAATAGAATCTCGTCATCTAAAGTCATTTTCATATTAGTCAATTGATTTACGCAATTTTGGAATTTATTCACGTATTCCGTAACCAAGGTTCCACCCGTCTATTTTAGATGCACGAGCTTCCGCATCAAAGATGTCTTACTTTGAGCAGTTTTCCTCTTAAAGAGACTTTTCAATTTTTTCCACAGCACATGGCCATTTGTCTCCAATGACACATGGTGAAACACACTATCACCAATCCATTGTCGAATTAAAGCAACTGTCATCCGGTTTGTTTGTTTTTTCCAATCTTCATCTAACGTATCTTTCGGTTTCTTTGCGTCTCCCTCAACCAGGTCATACACATCCTTGCAACTCGCTCGCATTCGACTCGGGAAAAAAAAACTTAACATTTCATTCGATTTTAGGTCGAATTATTTTCGAATCAAGTTGATATAACTCAAAATCGAGTCGAGTCTAGTTCAACCTAACCCAAGCTCGTTCAATATAAACTCAAAACTATTTCGAATTGGCCATTTTTAGAAGCCCATCTATGAAAATAGATGTCATTAAAATTTAGATTTTAAGCATAAAATGATTTTATATTGGTGATAGATTAAGTTTTTGGGGATTGAATGATTGATTTTGTTGTTTAGATATAATTTTGAGTCGAGTCGAGCAAAGAATCAAGTTTAATGACTTGAGACAAGCTAATTTGATAATAGAATTTAATTTTGAGCTGATATCGAGTTGAGCTGAGTCAGCTCAGGGTCAAAATCGAGTTGAGTTCGAGCTAGATTTTTTTAGCTCGGAGCCCTTAACAATTTGGAGTCGAGCAAGGTCGAGTTCAATTTCGAATCGAGTTTGAGCTAGGCCCAGGTCGCTCGAATTCAACTCTTTTTTGCAACCCTATTTGTAACAAACACAAATGATTTTAAGTCGGATTGCTGAAGAAAGAAACTTTCCAATTTTCTCTTATCTTAATGCAAAAAGGCACCATATACACATTCCTTTAGATCTATCACTATCAAGAAACTTTCCAATTTTCTCTTATCTTAATGCAAAAAGGCACCATATACACATTCCTTTATATCTACCTTAGAAAAATAACTACTAAGGTCAAAATTATAAAACTGATTTCATGCCTAAACAATAGTAAAGAAATCGAGAGAGTCCATTTAATGTTATTCAATTTCTATCCATTTAAATTATAGGACAAATTAATTTATATGCGTACATTTTTTGTAATGTTTTTAAGTTTTCATTGTCCTAAGTTTGAGAATTTAGGTCTCTTGGACAGTATTCTCATAACATGTTGTTTCATGCTTGAAACATAAAAAATCATCTTGACTTTATAATTTATTTATTTATTATTTTTTAGTTGGATCGTGCATGAAAAAGAAAAAAAGAAAGAAACCGTCCTTCAATATCTTTAGAAATAATACAACTTGACGTTATTGTATTATTCTCACTAATGAAATTTAAGCAAATGAAATTGAATTCCTTCCGCAAATGAAATTGAAATCCTTGGACAAATGAAATTGAATTCCTTGCACAAAAGACAGTTTCCCCTTACGTACTCTCTCCAGTCGATGAAACCTCAAAACAACCTAATCTATCTTTTCTCTAGCTAATGGATAGGCGGAGGAACAAGAGCTTTATGAAAAAACATGACCTAGAGAGACGATCCACTAGTACCGTGCTTGTCATTAATTCCCCCGTCGATGCTGCAACCACCTTCTTCATTCCCTAATGGAATGAAGGTGTAGGTTGGAATAAAACATTTGCTTTCTTTTACATGATTTTCTTCAATATCTCCTTTTTAATTTAAACCTCCACCGACATCCCATCAATATATTGTGTGGAGTTTCCATATAGTTTATAACACATTTAACTAGATTTATTTCTTTTGTTCAAGTTTTATTAGATCATAACATAAAGTTGATATTTAAGTATATTTAAGTTCAGAAGTCACGCCATCTAAATTACCTAACCACTCAAATTTTTTTTAAATTCACACTTTTTGATGGGATTTAGAAATGGAGCAGCAGAAAAAAAATTTCCCCCAAAAAACAACTTGTTACAGCCCAAGTACTGCCCAGTCCAACTAAAACACAACACAATTGACTTTAAAAGACTTAAAATTAGTTGATGTTATTAGTAAATTCACTTGGCTATTTAACAAACTCCTTATTAACCCATTTTCTCTCAATTTCGTTCCAAGCGTAATAAACTATCTTTTTTCAGATATTTGGTGTTTTAATAATAATTGGTTCCAGCAGAATGTTTTTTGTGCTTGGTTAACATTTTGATTTATCATTTGTGAGCTGTTATTATTTATGGCACATTTTTTGGCGATCGTGCCTTTAAGTGAATCGAAAGAATGCCCTCAGCAAGGGTTTGCTTGGTTCCATTAGCAAAATGAAAGCGATGTATTCATGAGAATATTCTTATTTTTCAACCCGTCTTCAATGTTCTTTGTTTTGCTTTTCAGTAGGTTAACGATTTTTTTTTTAATTTGCCTTGCCCAGATTAGTTATAGTTTTTAAATAGTCATTTTTATAGCAATAATGAAAATCCCGCATTATTATTTTCATAGATATGAGATCTAAAAGTATTGTAAAATAATATAGGAGAAATCTTTATTTATTTGGGTTACCTTTCTTTCATTTGCTCAACAAGACAAGAAAATATTTAGGGTAACTAGCCGTTGAGGTGATTAAGGTATTGAGATGTTAATTAGGTTAGTAATTGGCTGTAGATTATTTATTTTCATGACTTCTATATATAAACATAGATTTTTGTATTAGCATGTACAATACAAGATATTATTATTCCATCAATATTATATTTTCTATTTATCATATCCAATCTAACCCTTAATCATATCCTGAATCAAATTCTAACCTAATTGGCTGTGATCTGTTCAAATTCAAATTTCAGGCTCTCTTCTCTTCTCCTCTCTCTCTCTCTCTCTCTCTCTCTCTCTCTCTACAAACACAAACAACCAAAAATGAGGTCAGGTTCCCTCGCCGGCCGACACGACTCTAACTCAAACAGTCTACGCTCCTCCACCGGCAGCCGTCCTTCCCTCCTCCTCTTCTCCAACCGCTCTTCCCAATCATCCGCCCTCTCCGACGTCAATTCCTCTCTCTCTGCCCTCGGCTTCGAATTCTCCCTCCGCCCACCTCTTCCCTCCACCAAAGACATCACCTCAGCCCTCCGATTCTTTCTCCACTGCCTTGAATACCCCACCACACCCACCACCCTACTGGTCATGGTACCAATCTCATATATCCATAGGTAAGGGGTTCGAATCCCGCGTATAGCATGATTAATTTTAAAATTTAAATAAAGACATATGAGCCAATTTAAAAGAGAACAAATATCAAGCGATCGCTTGTAGTTCTCTCTAAAAGAAAAATACCCCATCACAAACTCTGCCATAGCCCTTGAAGAAGAACTCCCTGGTTTCCTCACCCTTATGAAATGCCCGTACAAGCTCACTAAATCCACCCTCAAAGAGCTTAACACGCTTCATTCATGGCCGTCAGTCCTCTCAGTTCTCTACTGGCTCACGCAGCTCGTGCCAGTCCAAGACCATTCTTCTCAATCTGTAGCATACCAGCCATCCGACCTGGAATCATACATCATCGAAAGTTACAAGTTTTACGAGTCTGGTAATAAAACAGCGGTAGAAGAACTCGACGAAGAGTATGTCTCAAAGATGCGAGCGCAAAGCGCCGCCTCACTCAAACACGTGGAGAAATTAGAAACAGAGCTAATGGATCTCGATGCGAGATTAGCCACCATGACTCAAGGCCCTCCTAAAAAAGAGCTGAAGGAGAAGGAGAAGCATATAGAGATGAGTGAGAAAGATAGAGATGAGTTGAAGAAGAGGTTTGGAGAGCAGAGAGTGAGCGTGACAGATGTTCAGAGGATGAGAAGAGAGATGACAACAATGGAGAAGCATATCGAAGCGGCCATAAATGGAAGGAGCTCTTTGGAGGAGAAGGGTTGGGAAGTAGAGGCCGCAATTGTGAAGGTGTTGGATCGGCTTGAGATTCTTGTAGCAGACTGTAATCAGGCTTTGAAAAAGTAATTCAACTCTTTAATTGGTTAACATAATATTTTTTTACAATTTTCTTTGAATATAGGGTATTTATTTGCATTTTTCAATAACAGGTTTTTTTGTAATTTAGACATAATGCATGTAAGATTTTTTTTGTTGCCATTTAGGCATAATGAGTGTTTTTTTTTTGGCAAATTTCCCTTTTGTTTTTTTTCCTATCCTTGATTTCTTTTTTATTTCTTGCACAATAAAATGGAAATTTAGTATTATGTATTAATTTGAATCTATAGTTGCACAATTGATGGATGTTGATTTTTCTCTTCTTTTTTCCAGATTAAAACTCGAAGTGGATTTTGAGTACGTACTTAACACAAACGGGTCGTCACCATATGAAGTGATTGGTGAAAACTACAAAACTACCCTTAAATCAGCACTTAATACTCTTGATGAAGATCTTAAGAAATCTTCCGTTTCGAAGCTGGAGGCGTCCATTTTGCTACGAGGCGAGTTGGAAGAAACATCAAAACTTGCAAAAGAAAAAAAGAAAAACTTAACAAATCTGAATGATAGTTTTCAAGAGGTCTGTTTTGTCGATCCTGATTTTCTAAGTACTTTTTTGGTGCTTATTTATGTTTATTTATTTATTTGTTTTGTGATTTTGAATGCAGATTGAAGGTTAGGTTGTACTGGTTAAGAATGAGTTGGAGAAATATCGATCCAAATTGGTATCAGAAACCGAGAAACTAAATAATGAATTCAACAAGAAAGAAAATGAACTGACTAATGTTGAGAATCAGGATCATGATTATCTAAAGGTACTCTTTTTATCAATCAATATATTAGATTTTTAAGTCCATTTTTATGATTGGACTCTAGTATTATTGTTTGTCAATATCATGTGTACTGTTTTGCAAATTAGACTGTATTTCAATCTTTAATTTTCAAATTGCACTCAAGATTTCCATATTACTGCGATGGAAAAGTTAAATGCTTACATCAAATATAAAGTGCTTAAATGAGGGAAAAACATTAAATAGGAATTCTTGATGCATTGTAGTAATCTCGGTTTTTTCATTTTTTTTATTATTTTTCTACAGATGGCCGAAATGAAGAAAAAGAATGCTATAAGAGACACCAAAGAAGAAATAGAGATGTGTTTTGCCCATGTTTTAGATCTGATTGATTCTGTAACAGATTATATGGAATTTATGGAGTCAACTGTTGAAGATTATAAATCGGATTTGTCAGAGCTGATTGCTGATGTGGCAGGCATGTCAAAGAACTTCGTATCTTCTAGCTCTATTTTGGGCATGAAGCAGTCCGGTTTTTCTAAAAATTAAGAAGTATGTCTCACATTCTCTTATTATTTTTGTTTTTTGAGGATAGTGGTTGAATTTTGTAAAAATTGAGAAGTATATCTCATATTCTCTTATTTTTTTTGTTTTTTGAGGATAACGGTTTTTTATTATGATATCATTTTAGTTTGGTCTTTTAATCTTTTAACTTGTATAATTATATGGGGCTTGAGCGGCAATGCTTGCAAATGATTTTTTGTTATAATATCATTTTACTTTGGTCTTTTGATCTTGCAAGACTAATTTTGCAATATAGCATGTTTTTATATTACTTTTTTTTCCTTTTCGAACATTATTTATAGTTTCTATTATGACTATTTACAAAAAATTAACTGTTATCATTACAAATGTGATCGAATTCGTTTTTAAAAGAACAACAAATTTTCCAAGTAAATTAGTCATCTTGTAGGCATTACTAAATAATACAACAAATTAAGAAGAAAATACACTAACAAAAGTTCACAAAAGAAACCTCTTCATTTTCTCTATTCACATCGTTTACACATAATTTACAAAACCCTAAACGGTCATTTTTACATAATTTACACGATTATTTACAAACCCTAAAATGGTCTTTCAAGCCTCAACTTCCGTAACAATTTCCTCTTCCGATTCTCTCTGATCGAACTCTCTCTCCTCTCTCTCACCCATCTCTTTCTTCAACATTCTCTCTCTAATTTTCACCATCAATTCCTCTCTCACATCAGTATTCTCGCCAAAATACTGCTTAATCGCGTCTTTTCCATTAAAATTTTTACCATTTATGGAATAATATGAACCGCCAAGTTTAGTGATGAAATTGTTCTTGAGTCCTAAATCGATTATTTCTGAATCACGATTTAATCCTTTTCCAAATTCAAGATCGAGTTGTACCGTTTTGAATGGAGGCGCGTGCTTGTTTTTCACTATTTTCACCTGGATTTGCGTGCCTATTACCTGTAATATATGATTTCTCAAAAGACTTTTTTTATAATTAATTAATTGATTTATTTGTTCATTTATTCATATGGATGGATGGATGGATCTTTTAAAGAATTTATTCATACAAAACTAATGCAACTATATCCCATATTTTGCAATGAACTTTTTTCAAGACTCTTTTTATTTATTTATATTAATTAATTTATTCATCTATGAATTTATTTATTTTTTTAGTACAATAACTAATGCAATTATAACCCATATGTTGCAACGACCTTTTTTCTTGAATTTCTAACAGAATTTAAGGATTCTTTTCACAATTTTTCTATAAAAACAGATTTTTTTTTTCAAACCAAAAATGAGAAAAACAAATATAAAACTAATTACCTCTTCGCCCTTTTTAACAAATCCGACCCGTCTTGTATTTATTCGTACCGATGCGTAAAATTTCAATGCATTTCCTCCACATGTTACTTCGGTCGGTACGCCAAATCCTCCAAATGTGCTCAATTTTGCCCGTACCTACAAAAAAATGTACCAATATACCATTTAAATAGAGTATATACCATTGCCCTTATGGAGCATCAAAATATCATGCATACCCCTCTAAAGCAAGAAAATATATAGAACATCCCTTAAAAACATGGAAGATATCACATATATCCCTCCAAAATTCTAAAAATAATAAAATATTAAGACTGCATGAGAGAGAAAGTGAATTTTCAATTTTCTATAGAGAAAGTGAATGGCTCAATTTTCTATATACGCCCCCATAAAGCACCAAAATATCAAGTATTTCCAACACCCATTTAAAACAAGGATAATAATAAATATCACATATATCTGTCCAAAAGTAATAAAAATAGTTATTAGAGACAGAATTTACTTGATTCACAAATATTTAGACACTTTAAGAGAGAGATTGACCTCCATAAAGCATCAAAATATTAGAACACCCCTTCAAATCAAGTATATCCCTCCAAAAGTAATAAAAATAATAAGAATAAGGTTTTGCGTACTTGATTGACGAAAATTAAGAGGGTTTGAGAGAGAGAAAGCGAGTGGCTCAATTTGCGAAGAGCTTGACTCATGAGTCTCGCTTGAAGCGCGATGTGCGATTCTCCCATCTCCCCGTCTAACTCAACTTTAGGAACAAGTGCCGCCACCTAAATAATATTAATTATATAAGCAAATAAATAAATTAATTAAAACTAAATTGACGAATAATAATAATATTAATATTAAATAGTAATGATAACAATAACAATAACATTAATAAATAATATTAAATAATAATAAAATTAATAAATAACATTAATAAATAATATTAAATAATATTAAATAATAATAAATTAATAAATAATATTGAATAATAACAATAAGAATAACATTAATAAATAATATTAAAAAATAATAATAATATAACACCAACAATAATAATCAAAATAATAACAACAACAATAATAATAAATAATAATAACAACCACCACAACAACAATAACAATAGCATTAATAAATAATATTAAACAAGGATAATAATAACCAACATCAACAACAACATTAATAACGATAATGTACCTACACTATCGACAACGACAACGTCGACGGAGCCGCTCCTCACGAGAACGTCGACCATATTAAGAGCGTGTTCTCCACAGTCCGGCTGCGAAATCAAGAGATTCTCCGTGTTCACACCTATCGATTCCGCTAAAGACGGGTCGAGCGCGTGCTCCGCGTCGATAGTGTAGGTACATTGTTATTATCTAATATATTAATTTGTATGGATTGTGTAGTGTTTTATTTATTTAATTAACATACAAGGGCTAATTGGTCATTTTAAAAAAAAATACAACCCTATAATGGTCTCAAAAGCGCGTATAGGGAGGGTAAATGGAAATTCAATTAACTTCAAGGTGTCTCTATAATAATAATAATAATAATAATAATAATAATAATAATAATAATAATAATATAATACCTACACTATCGACAACAACGACGTCGACGGACCCGCTCCTGACGAGAACGTCGACCATATTAAGAGCGTGTTCTCCGCAGTCCGGTTGCGAAATCAAGAGATTCTCCGTGTTCACACCTATAGATTCCGCTAAAGACGGGTCGAGCGCGTGCTCCGCGTCGATAAACGCGCAATAACCTATATAATATTACATTACATTATATGACATTACTAATCAACAGAATAAGAATCTTATTTAGTAGAAATGTTTTGGCGATAATTGAGAATCAATTCAGCTATTATGAGTTGATTTGTTTAGGGTAGAGTGGTTTGCTGCCAGTAAAATCTTAAAAGTTAAAACCCTAAACGTCAATAAGCACACTATAACCTATGTAATTAGTCGTAATATAAAAAACGCAAAAGAAAACTTTATAAACATCAAATGAAACTTTATATCGCATTTATGCATTTCTATACAAAATAGAAATTCGCGATTAAGCCTGATTCAGTTAATGCCATTTAGAATTAACCTTCAATGTCCAGTTATGCTTAAATTATGACTCAATTCATTCAGCTTGTATTTACTCCGTGCAACAAAAACAAGCTTACAAAGAAGAAACAAAAATAAACATATTTCAAACTTACCGACAAAAAAATAAATAATTAAATAGAATTCTTTTAGAATCTTACCACCACTTTTTTGTGCTTCAGCGATTGCATGAAGAGCGAGAGTAGTCTTGCCAGATGCTTCTGGACCATATATTTCCACAACTCTACCCTGTCAGAAATGGTCAAAAATAAATTTATATATTATTTATTGTATTTCAATAGTATCTTAGCCCTTCCTTTGTTTTGTGTTTGTTTTTGTTTTTTCTTTGCTAGTTGAGAACGGCTTTCGATTAAAATGCCCACATTTTGCATTTAGTTAAAGAAACTAATGCTAAATTAGTCTAATTTAAGCATAATTGACACATAATTTCACATTTGAGTGTCAAACGAGGCCTAACTATTTCATATTTCTAAATATTTTCTTTTAACTAACCTTTGGCAGGCCACCAATCCCCAAAGCGAGATCTAAAGAGAAGGAACCGGTCGAAATAATCGGCACATTTTTAGGCGTATTATTCCGATTGAGCCACATAATCGACCCTTTTCCAAATTGGGATATTATTTGATCTATTGCTTGTTGTACAGCTCGATCTTTGTCTGAAATTTTATCCGAAATTTCATCTGAATTCGAACCGTTTTCATCTGATTTTATGTTTTTGTTCTTCCTCCCTGTTTTAATGAAAGTGGAGTAAGAATTTTGATTGATTATTGAAATTTTGAGTGGAATTACCAAACTGGTCTTGAATATAAAATTCAAAATTTTAAGATTTGATGGTATTTTGGGATTGTTGGTCTTTAATTGTGCAGTTAAGAGTGAATTATAGCGCAAGTGCATAATTGAGAGTTTGTTTGATTGAGCTTAATTGGGATAAATTTGTCCTTCAAAGGGAAATTACAATTTTTTTTGTTGTCTTTTGAATTACCAATTTAACTTGGCAGAATTATTTAATTAAGAATTTAGTGATTAGCACCTTTAGTGGAGAAATGGCGAAAGTGAAAATTAGATACTGTGATTCCAAGACAAAAGCACTGCCAAGAGACAAACAACATAAACATTCAAAGCTTTGAAAATATACTTAGTACAGAAAAAAGTCCGGTTCTATGTTTAACAAAATTGGTCAAGAATTGAAAACTCTTGCGTGCATAAACTAATAAGAACTGAGAGAGAGAACCTGAGGAGAGAAAGAGAGCGGTGTTCTGAGAAACCTGGCCAAGGCCATGGCCGTAAGCTTTTCTTCTTCTTCTCAGCCAGCCCAGCTCTGTACTGTATAACTGTCCAACTGTGAGTTTTTCTATTGGAATTACGAATTTGGATCGGGTTAAGAGCTATTCCGGGTTGCGGGTCGTGTAAAAAAGGTTATTATACAAAATCTATGAGCATAAAAAAAAACATGATACTAAAACTTCGATCTCTAAATTCAATCAAAACATACCAACAATTTCTTCTCAAATCACTGTTTTTTTTAATATATGAAAATAAGAGATTTTTTGGAAGAGAAGAAATCAGAATATCGAAGAAAAGTTCTATATTCGGAAAAACACTTCCATTTATGTGATTATTTCATTTGTGGTTCAAGATTTATTTCCTTTTCAGGTAAGAAAGAGAATTACTAAATATGCTGATCAAAGAGCTGCACACAAATTAAAGCAGATCTAAGGGTTTACAAATTGTTAGTACCAACTTCTTGATAATAATATTAGCTTATTAGCAAAACTCTCTCTCTCTCTCTCTCTATATATATATATATATATATATATATATTGAGTTCTTTTGACAATGAACTTATTCGGTCAACACATGATAACATGATTATAAAAAGTGAAAATTCAAATTTCAACAATACGGATAGAATATATATGTGTTTGATTATGTTATGGATCAATTTTCACAAGAATCGGAATACTATATCATTACCATCATGTATCATCAAAATATATATTTATATGTTTTGATGATAGTGATACATATTTTGATAATATATGATGGAAATGATATAATATTCCGATTCTTGTGAAAATTGATCCATAACATATTCAAAACATATATATTCCATCCGTACGGTTGAAATTTGAATTTTCATTTTTTATAACCTTGTTGTCACGTGTTAGCCGAATAAGCCCGCTGTCAAAAGAACTCTCCTCATATATATATATATATATATGGGAGATGCTAAATAGCATACGTAAGCAAAATGAAAATTTTGCTTATGGTCCAAAAAATTACACGTATCATAAAAAATTCAAATTTCAACCGTGCGGATGGAATATATATGTTTTAAATATGTTGTAGATTAATTTTCACGAGAATTAGAATATTATATTATTATCATCATGTATCATCATTTTGCTTATGTATGCTATTATATATATATATATATATATATAGTGGCATAGGCATAGTTGGAATTACAAATTTGGTGAAGAGTCATTCGGTTTGGTATTTCGAGTCATATTTAAATCAGTATTGTAAACATAATTTGATATTTTGATAGAAGATTTTGTGGAATTTATTTATAAAAAATAATGTGGAATTGAGTTACTTTGAAATATAACATACTAAGTTTTGGATTGCTGATCATTCAAGTTTCCAATTTTCTGGTTCATATTTCACAAAAATATTGATTTATCATTTTTTAGTCGGTTTGAACTTTGAACTTGACGTATCCAATATGTTTATAAAATCAGGTCATATTTTATTATTGACTGTTAACAAGTGTTTGATTGCATAAAATAATAAACTCATCCAAAAATATATATTAATGCATCATGATGATAAAGAAATTAATTCTTATAGTTACACTATATTATATCAATAATATGTACAATAAGTTAAATCTTCAATTTCTCCGCAAATCACAAATTTAAATTACATAAAAATACAAATCAAAAGTATCACAACTGAGTACTGACCTTATAAAAGAAAAGGGTTTCAATTCATTATAACGAATTTAAAATATATGCTTTCTATTTATAAGTAGTTTCTAAACTTACTTCCGAGTTATCTTTATGAATTGCAAATTTATTATAACGAATTTAAATTATATCCTTTTATGATCCATAGATTTGGTACTATATTTTCAATGATGTGATACAATTATTATTTCCACACAAAGAAAGAGATTCTTTTGAACTCATAAATTATCACAATCATAAAGAGAATATTTCAATTCATTTGAGTCTTCAAAATTATTAATTCTGATTTACAGAGAGGAAAAAAAAATACTTCCTATTGTAAGCATTTTCTAAACTTACTTTTGAAATTATCCATGTCAATTACAAATCAATTATTATAAATTTAAATTATTTCCTTCTTTGATTAATATATGTAATATAATCTTTTTTTCAGTAATGCGATAAGATTATTATTTTCATAGAAGGTAAACGATTCTTTTGACCTTATAAAGTATCACAATTGACCTCATAAAAAAATAATTTCAATAAAGTTAAATCTATTTGTAAAATAATTTTCATGTAAAGGCTAAATAGAGAGAAAAAAAATATATACTTCCTATTGTAATTTTTTTTCTTTTCAATCACAAATCTATTATAAATTTAAATTATTTCCTTTTATGATTCAGATATAAAAATTATTTTTTTAGCGATGTGATAAGATTCTGATGTTCATGAAAGAAAATGATTCTCTCGACTGTTAATTCAGAATCCACAATCTAAAATTATTGAGATAAAAATGCAAGTATTATTATGCCTACCCATTACTTTGTTCATTTACAAATTCAGAACAACTTGCTACATGAAAACTATACTCTACATCCCACAAACCATCCTATCATTATCCCAATTAAACCCCTCATAAAAACAAAATCTCAAATTCTTAATTCCATCTGTTCATCACTTTCCTTCTATCGTCTTGGCCAGGCCTTAAACCCCAAAACCCTAGAGAGCTTCTTCTTATATAAGCCGCCCTTTTCTGCACCCTACAATGGCGTTCAATTCCACGATTTCCCAAGCTCAGTCCGTCTCCAAAGGTGGTTGTTGTTGGGTTTTTTTCTGATCGCTGATTGTCCCTGATTTGATTAGTTTGTGCTGTTTTTTTTTTGTGAGTTATTAGTGGTTTGTGGTGTTAGAGTGTTAATAACTGTTTAATCTGTGTTAATTTTTGGTTCATTTGTGTTGGGTTTTTGGGGTTTTTTTTGGGTTTTTTTTGTGAGTTTTTAGTGGTTTGTGGTATTAGAGTGTTAATAACTGTTTAATCTGTGTTAATTTTTGGGTTGAAATTGGAATTTCAGAAGGTTTTGCACTTGAAATGGACACATTTCTTTGTTTTTCTGATTTAATTCTGTAAATCCTGAAAGAAATCAGTTTTGTTTAATACTCGTCGATTTGTTATGAAAAAAGAGAAAAAAAAACAATGAATACAATTGAATATTTAACAATCAATTATTACTGAATTCGAATACAGAAATGTTCCTCTATTTTTTATTTAATTAATATTACCACCTAAAAACTATTTCTTAATTTAACTTGTGCTCTTTTTCTCTCTTTATGAAGGTCTCAGTTTTCACCACTCTTCAAAGAAAGCTAACTTCTTGCAGGTTTCAATCAAAGCCTTAATCTTCATTTATTTTTACATTCCTCACAAAATTATACATCATTTTTATATACTTAATATCTTAATTAAAATTCAGGTCAAGGCAAATTCAACTCCATTTTCTGTCAAAATGAGCACCAATCAAAATGGTACTTTAAACTTTAAAACTCTCACTATAAATACAAATCTCTAACATTTGCTTATTATTCTGTTAAATAATGATTATTTGTTTTTAACAAACAGCTCTACCGAAAGCAATTGCGAGTGAAAAGGAGGGCCTAGTTGCGACTGAAGAAAAGTCGAAGGGCCTTAGAGGAAAAATCAAGAAGGTTGTTTTGGCTTATAGTGGCGGACTGGACACTTCAGTAATTGTCAGATGGATCAAGTATGTTTATTTATTTATTTATTTTCAGTTTTAATGAAATTAATAAAAAAAATTGAAGTTTTATTTTTTATTGTATGACAATATTTTATAAATTTTTGGGAAAACTGTTTATATGATAATATAAATGTGGTTTAAATTATAACATACTTTTATTTTCACTTCTAATAAAATTATATGAAAATAAATTATATATTATATGAAATAAATGCTATATTATATGAAGATAAAATTTACTGGATCCAGGAAAAGAAGAAATTTCATTAATTATTTATTTTCAACTTTCAGGGAAAACTGTTTATATTATCAAGTATTTTTACCTCTTATAAATATATAATAAAACAAGTTATATTAAATTAAATTCTGTATCATTTTAAAATAATTTATACGAACACAAATTTTCTTGGATCCAGTAAAAGAAACTTCATTCTATATTAGATGCAAATAAATAATTCTCTTTATTATTATTACTTTTATAATAATAATAATAATAATAATAATAATAATAATAATAATAATAATAATAATAATAATAATAATAATAATTATTATTATTATTATTATTATTATTATTATTATTTTAACCTCTAATAATAAAATTATGTTAAATTAAAATAAATTCTATACTATATGAAAATAATTTCCATATTATTCTTAATTACATAAAAATAAACAATACGAACACAAATTTTACCGGATGCATTAAAAGAAATTTCATTCTACATTACCTGAAATTAAATCATTCTCTCTATTATCCATATTATTATTATTAACTATAATAATTATTATTTTATTCTATAGGGAAAATTACGGATGTGAGGTCGTTTGCATGACCGCTGATGTCGGCCAGGTAACTAATTACCAATTTCCCCCCTTTTTAAAAAAAAAAATTTTAATTTTTTTTTCATAAAAATATTTATTTATCTTTTCCAATTTTTAACTAAAATTAAAGCTCATTTATCTGTACAAAAGGGAGAACCAGAGCTCTTAATTACTAACCCAACCCCCTTTTATTCTTCAATATTATTAATTTTTGAACTCTTCATTCGAGCTCTCCAGTTGACTAATTTTCTCTCAGGGAGAAATGGAGCTGGAGGGGCTAGAGAAGAAGGCTCTCGGCAGCGGGGCGAGCCAGCTGGTCGTCAGGGATTTAAAAGAGGAGTTTGTCAGGGATTATATTTTTCCCTGTCTGAGGGCCGGCGCGGTTTACGAGAGGAAGTATTTGCTTGGGACTTCCATGGCCAGGCCCGTCATCGCTAAGGTCGGTTTTTTACACTTTTGCGCTTCGAAAGTTGAAAATTGTGAATATGGTTAAAATGTTATTTTTGGTTGTTTGATAGGCGATGGTTGATTTGGCGAGGGAAGTAGGAGCGGACGCGGTGGCGCATGGATGTACCGGCAAAGGAAACGATCAGGTACTGTATAAGTTTCATTTTGGTATTTTGTGCGGGTAATTTTTCAAAAATTGTTGTTATGTAAATATTATTCGCAATTACCTTCACTTAAAATACTTCATTATTTCCAAAGAAATAGACGGGTGTTTAATCGTTCGGAATATTAATTTATTATTGTTGAGCTTTATAAATTTACTCATTCTTTGCATTATAAATTTATTTATTTATTCTTATTCTACAATTTCCCTTATGTCCTTCTCTACCACTGCTACTACTATTATTATTATTATTGTTATCTTTCAGTATTAATTAATTAACTTCTTTTCAACTTTATTATAAAATTATGGGAAATTCTTCAAAAACTCCCTAACTTTTTTGGATATTATCAAAAACCCCCTAACTTTTTAGATTCCTTCAAATACCCCCTATAAAGTGGGTTGAATTTTTTTTTGCCCCCTATGGTGTTATGTTTAACTTTTCCATCCAAAATATTTCTTAATTGGCCAAAATGCCCTTACATTATTATTTTCAAATTTTATTTTATCCAATTAAAAATAATAAATGAATGAAAAATAATATTTTTTAATATAATATTTCATGATATTATTTTAAAGATATTTTATGATATCAATTTTTGATGCATTAATTCATTTTATGATATTATATTACATAATATATTCTATTATTATATAATTTATAATTTTATATTGCATAAAATATTATTTTCTTCTCTACTATTTATATAAGTTTATTCATATTTTAGTTCTCATTTAATATTAATAATTGATGTAAAATATATTTATTGAATAAAATTAAATATGAAAATAATTATATAAGGGCATTTTGGTCCATTAAAAAGTTTAATGGATGGAAAAGTTAAAGTTAACCCCATAGGGGGTTAAAAAAAATGGGAAATTCTTCAAAAACCCCCTAACTTTTCTGCTATTTATCAAAAACCCCCTAACTTTTCAATATTCTTCAAAAACCCCCTATAAAGTGAATTCAATTTTTTTTTGGCCCCTATGGTGTTAATCTCAACTTTTCCATCCAATTTTGATTTGTAAAAGACTAAAATACCCCTCATATATTTATTTTCATATTTTATTATATTCAATAAAATAATAAATAAATATATTATTTTTTAATATAATATTTTATGATGTTAATTTTACGATAGTTTATGATATTATTTTATGATATGTTAGTTTTTATTTTATGGTGTTATATTACAATTTTTTTATTATCCTATATTTAAATTATAATTTTATATTTCGTAAAATATTATTTTCGTCATTACTATTTATTGTGATTTTGTCTATATTGTAGTCATTAATTTAAATTTAGTGTAAAATATAATTTTTTTATTTAATGCAATAAAATAGACATGAAAATAAATATATGAGGGGTATTTTAGTCTTTTACAAATCAAAATTGGATGGAAAAGTTGAATTTAACACCATAGGGGGCTAAAAAAAAATTGAATTCACTTTATAGGGGGTTTTTGAAGAACATTGAAAAGTTAGGGGGTTTTTGATAAATAGCAGAAAAGTTAGGGGGTTTTTGAAAAATTTCCCAAAAAAAATTCAATTCACTTTATAGGGGGTTTTTGAAGAATTTGAAAAGATAAGGATTTTTTGATAAATTCTAGAAAAGTTAGGGGGTTTTTGAAGAATTTCCCTAAAATTATTTTCCTGCAATTATATTTATTAAATAGTTTATTTATCAAACAATTTGCTATTTTAAATATATGAATATTTCATTTGTCTCAACTTTTTATCCATTAATTTCCCTTATTCATTCCTTTCCGACAACAACAACAACAACAATCATGATTATTCTATTTCCTCTTAACTAACTAATTAATCAATCAATCAATTAATCAATTTATTTCCTTTTAATTAGGTCCGGTTCGAGCTCTCATTTTTTGCGTTGAACCCGGAACTGAAGGTGGTGGCGCCGTGGCGGGAGTGGGACATCACGGGGCGGGAGGATGCCATCGAGTACGCCGTCAAGCACGACATCCCCGTGCCCGTCACCAAGAAGAGCATTTACAGCCGGGACCGCAACCTTTGGCACATCAGCCACGAGGTATTGAGAAAAAAAAGTTATAATATAATAGTTATAGTGTCAAAGTAGGAAATAGTTGTAGCGTTTTCATTTTCATATATTGATACGATTCGTTTCTTTTATGTGATTCTTATATTTCATATTTGTATGATCTTGTATTATTGTATAAAAATATGAAATTATGACCTATGACTGTCGTGTGCAATATGGACTTGCGAAACTATGCCCTAACAATCATGGAAGTATTTTTCTCGAAAAAAAATAAGAAGAATGAACTGGAAATGCTTTTTATGTTATTGTCTTATTTCATGTATTTAAATGGTTCTGATGTTTCATATATATGTAGGGAGATATTTTGGAGAATCCCGCTAATGAACCGGAAGAGGGAATGTACATGATGAGTGTTAATCCAGTTGATGCTCCAAATGAGCCTGAGTAAGAATCAATAATAATGTCTTCAATTTCAATTTTTGTTTGTTATGTTTCGTTCAATTAATAGTAATTTCTTCTATTTTCAATCTTTTTCGCTATTTTTACAACCACATTTGCTTGAAATTTTTCCTGTGATAATCCTCGCCTGCCCACTTACATTTCCTATTTACCCAATCAAACTCTTAATATGTATGTGTTACTCATGCCGAATCGGGCGAACTCGACACAATTAAACTATTGAAAACTCATAATGACAAATTACAAATAAAACAAAATCATCAACAAATTTGTTTTCCCCTTTAGGTACTTAGACATCGGGATCGAAAAAGGAGTCCCGGTCTCCATAAACGGCAAATCCTTCTCCCCCGCTTCCCTCCTCGCCGAACTCAACACTCTCGGGGGCAAGCACGGGATCGGTCGTATCGACATGGTCGAGAATCGTCTCGTCGGGATGAAGTCCCGCGGCATCTACGAGACCCCCGGCGGCACCATCATGTTCGCCGCGGTTAGAGAGCTCGAATCTTTGACTTTGGATCGTGAAACCATGCAAATCAAGGTATGTTTTTTTTGGAAACCCTTGAATTCATTCAATTAGGAATAAATATTTCCCTCCCAAATTGGATGGATATATGGTGCTATTTTTTTTTAACCATTCTCGATAAAGTTCATTCCTATTTGAACATAGGAAATGTATCCAATATTTCAGTTCGAAATGATTCTATTATTAATATATTCACAATCTTATATCAATAGAGACATCCTACCTATATCTTCTTTTTCCCTTAGCGTTAAAAAATGTGATTTGAAGTGGTATCAAATTCTACATTTATTCCTTTTTTTGTTCTATCTCCTTTTCTTTTAGGACATGATGGCGTTGAAGTACGCGGAGTTGGTCTACGCGGGTCGGTGGTTCGACCCGTTACGCGAGGCTATGGATTGTTTCAACGAGAAATTGGTGGAGAGGACGAGCGGGAAGGTGAGGGTGAGGTTGTTCAAGGGGAGCGTGGGGGTCGTTAGTAGGGAGAGCGAGTTTAGTTTGTACCGAGAGGATATTGCCTCGTTTGAGAACGCCGAGATTTATAACCATGGGGATGCGGAGGGGTTCATTAGGCTCTATGGGTTGCCCACTAGGGTGAGGGCCATGCTCGATTTGGGGATTTGAGGCTTGAGGGATTGAGGTTTGAGGGATTGAATTTGAGGGGTTGAGTTGTGATGGTTGTGTTGTTTAGGAGGTTTAGTGCTGGTTTTTAGTTTGTGTTTGTGTTTGCGTTTGTGTGGTGGTTGGTTTTTTTTATTGTGTGAGATTTGTGTTTGTAGGATGTTTGATTAATAATTAAAGGTCTAATTGGCCTTTTTATTGGATGCATGGTTTGCAAATTTGCTAGTTTGTGATTTATTATCTGAATTTTTTTTTCTCCAAAAAAAGAATCTAAATATTAGCTCACGAGATATGCAATGATTCACATAATTGAACTTTTATTGCATGACTCACATAATTGAACTTTTATTGCACGACGTAACCATCAATTTAACAATTGATAATCATATATTTCATAGCTACAAAAATGAAAAAGAAATTTCGTAAGTATAATCGTATGTTTCGAAAAACCTCAATATAAAAGGTTAAACATATATTTGAACATTTTCTCTCTTCAGATAAAATATTTAGTCAAAAAGCAATACAAATGTACACCACCTCAAATTACAATTACACAAGCCAAAAAGTTCATTTACTTTGCAAAAAATAAACTCATTCATCATCTTTCCAAATTTCATGCAAGAGTTGGTACCGAACCGCATGGGTCCGATAATTCTTCTTAACCCCATTCAACCGGTTCGAAGCCCCCTCAATAACCGAAGTCAAAGGCGAGTTTAACTCCTCAAGCTCATCATCACTATAATACGACTTTCTAATTATGCTCGATGATCCGCTTCTAGAACTTTGAGAAGTTTGAATGTCGCCGATTATGCTTTCGATTAATGCGATTGACGGTGGAGAGTATATAAATGGGGATAGATTGCACGGAATTTGCCGGATTGAGGGTTCATTGGGCTCCAAGTGGTCCTATGAATTGTACAATTTTGCAATCAGTGTAAGTTAAAAGAAATAATTAACGAAATTACCCTCATGTTAGCATCAACTTCACGGATTGGAGTAAACATAAGACTTGTGCAAAATAAGCAAAAGGGGAAATTAATATGGTAATAATGAACTAGAGATAGTAATCCTTGTGAAATAAAAGAAAAGAAAAGAATATATATACATAGAAAATAATTAAGAAAAAAATATTAACCTTGGATTGAAGTGCATTAAGTACGTCTTCAGAAATCGGATCCGGGCAGAATTCATCCGTTATGAATCCATCTAATACTCGTTTTATTATTGATGAACTAAATGTAGGGCATACCTTTTAAAAATAAAAAATAAAAAAATCAATATTATAACATAGAAAAGAAATAATTTGCAAAGAATATATTCTAATGATAAAAATGTTGCGAGATGGATTCTTATAGGGGTACTATTTTCAATGAAATCACCCAAATTTATCCTAATCAAGATAATTAACCCCCCAATACCCTCATTTGTGCAATTTTTGTATTAAACTCCAAATATTAAACAAAATGCAAACTAAACTCCAAAAACGCTTTGAAATAGAAAAAGCGGTACTAAATAATTCCAAATAGGGTTTCATTTCTTGCCTCTTTTCTAACTGAGGTTTCCAAAAGCATGTCTTTTGGGAGCATCAAAAGATCGCTCAACGCATTTAAGAGGCGAAACGGAACGAAAGACTGAGAGATTTCGCCTTTTCCGTTTGAATCTCGGTTCGATTCGTCCGTGTCGATTCCAAACATGTCGGTAAGGAATCTCGACCAGCTCCCAATCTAAAAATGAAATAAAATTATAATAAAGAGTCAAAAACCCAAAACCTTAATCACTAAACTATAATAAAGTGTCAAAAAAACCTGAATACTGAACTATATAATACAGAGTCGAAACCCTAAACCCTAAATTTGAGGATATCTAGGTTTGGAAAATGTGAACCAATCAACAGATGTATAGTTAAGTTCAGCCATATCTGCGTATTAAATCAACTTACAAGCACTATAAAACATAAGAAATATCATATATACACAATACACATATACCCCTCTTTCCAATTTGCTTCAAAATATTCCCAAACTACCCTTATTTCATCATTTTTGGTCAGCGTACAAAGAGGCAATTCGGTCACTCCTAAAAAAAGAAGCAAATGAGGGCTAAGCATAACATTTCTGATGTTTTACAGGGATTCTAGGTTTCATAGCTGTACATATGAAATTATTCGAAGACTTGTCATTCACAGCGTTTTTTAACTGGGCACGAGCACTTTCCTAAAGGATGAAGTTTTTTTTTCTTTTGCAATTTCCAATAATGGAGGTGCATTTTTGCAATTTAAGCATAACGCATGTTTTTTTTTTTGCAAATTCTTCAATGCGTTTTTTAGCTGGACACTGGCGCCGAAGCTAGACTTCCCGTGGGGAATAGGGAAAACTTTTTTGGGGTCGATTAAGAAAGATGCTAATGAGCAGTAAATTTAATAGGTAAATTTAAAAAAGATAACATTTGTCTCATGTTTCATAACCACGCACGAAATTACGTCAAGAAAGGCTTAGGATGGGAATATTGGTAATAAATGAGGGCTAAATAATAGATATAACATTAATCATGTTTTATAAGCATATGCATGAAATTGTGACTCACGGTGTTTTTGAGCTGGACTCCTGCACCGAAGATGGACTTCCCATAGGGAACAGGAAGAAATATTGGTAATAAATGAGGGCTAAATAATAGATATAACGTTAATCATGTTTTATAAGCCTATGCATGAAATTGTGACTCATGGCGTTTTTGAGCTGGACTCCTGCGCCGAAGCTGGACTTCCCGTGGGGAACATGAAGGAAATATTGGTAAAAATGAGGGCTAAATAATAAATATAACATTAATCATGTTTTATAAGCCTATGCATGAAATTGTGACTCACTGCGTTTTTGAGCTGGACTCCTGCGCCGAAACTCGATTTCCCGTGGGGAACGGGGAGGATCTTGGGGTCGGTTATCGGGTCCCATAACGGGTCCGTCGGGACCTCCTCACCCGACTCGCGTAAGATCGCGTTGAACATCGCCACGTCGAGTCGAGCCACGCACTGCTCCATCACCTTGGTGAAAATAATAATAAATAAATAATACAGTTGTTATTTATTATGTGACTCGAAATTGAGAATTGAATGTGGATGCATGCATATGCTGTTTATTTTTATGAGATGTACTCTTTTCTTTGTTTCGAATCAAACAAAAATATGATCGCAACGATTGCACCAACGTGACTCAATTTTAGCACCAATTAAGTACAAAAAAAAATCAATTATTTTTACTGGTAATTAATTAATGAGAAACTCACAAAAAACCCTACATTTATGCCAAATTTCGCAAAAAAGCCCCTACATATTTCCTGAAATTGCAAATGTAGGGCCTTTTTGTAGGGTCTTCTTTGCATAATGTAGGGGCTTTATGTAGGGGCCTTTTTGCATAATGTAGTGGGCTTTTTTGCGAATTTCCCATTAAGTAGTTTACATACCAATCTTGCGATGATGGGCAAGCATCCACACTCATGTCCGCATGCTCGAATTGGGCAGAGCTTTTCTGACGCGTCTTTAAAAGCCTTTTTCCAAATTTCGATCGATAAGTTCGCCTGCTTTTGGTCCCCAATAATCGTCACCTTTCCGTATATTCTCTTGTTGTTGTTGAGGTTTTTCTGAGTTTCATTCGCTTTTTTGGCGGATTGCATGTGCGGCGTGAAAATCTGCAAGGAAAGGAATATAAAAAATTAGAAAGGATTGTTGAGTTTATGTTTTTTGGTGATTGAGAGTGAAAAAGAAAATGGGATGGATAATTGCACAATTAGAGTTGAGTTTTATTCTCACTCTTAATTCTAAAATCCATGAGAACAAAAAGGATTTCATTTCCCATTTCTTATTTCTTACATTTTTTCTTTTAATTTACCCTTAATTGCACAATGAAAGTCCAAACATGAGAACAAACTACCTAAACTAAATCTCGATATTCTACAAAAATTAGGTCAAATTCCAGGGATTTCATTTCCCATTTCTTTTTTTTCACTTTTTTCATGCATAATAATTGAGTGATAAAAGAGAAAATCGAGACGAATTAGGCGCATCAAACCTTGACAGTTAACTAATATTACACGATAATTAGGCCAAACTCAAATTCAGATTCCAATTTCCAACAAACAAACTGACCTGCCACCAAACGGACTCCAAAATCCTTGAAAAAATCCAACTCTCCGTCTTTTCCAGCGCGGAAACCAAAGTCCCCGGATTCGCCCAGTGCTCTAATTCTTCGGTAAAAAGTAACTTGCCTCTTTTTTTATAAACGGATTCCCATAACGAAGCGGTTTTCTTCTTCGAACCCGAACCGGACCCGTTAAGGGGTTCGGTTGAAGAGGATTGGTCGGATTGTTTTGTTGTTTGTTTGATTATTGTTCGGAGAACAACTGTGTTGGAGAGCCAGTACACCAACCTGATTTGAAAAATAAAAGAAATTATTACGAATATATTTTTTATGAGTTAGTTATTATTTTTTACATTGATGAGAAAAATGAAAATCCTAATGTTTTGCAAGTATTTTTTTTAATAATAAAACAGTAGTACATCGATGTTTTATACGTGAAATATTTAGAGGTATTATACTATTATATATTATAATACCTGAGAAATTGTACGAGTATTATTCACGAACTCGTTGACTAGGGTTATTTAATCGTGCATCACTAATATCATTTAGGGTTTAGTACGGATTCAACACCAACAAAAAACTCACTAAGAACTAAGTAAACTTCATTTCCTTTTCTTTTCACGGTCCAATCCTTCTTTCTACACGTACTTTTTCCCTACAACACACTAATCCACATTTCCAACTTTATAAAGAACATATTATTAACTTACCTTTGCACATCATTTCCACAAGACCTCGCGACCAAAACGAGCGCAGAAGAAATACTTCTTGCCGCTTTCGCTCTCTTCTCCTTGCTCCAATTCTTCACGGCAAAAATGTACAGCCTGGCGAGCCGCCTAGCTGGCGTGTGCACTTTATGCGCTGAGCTGGCATGCTCAGGCACGATACTATAAAGCCCTATTTCCACTGCAGCTGCATCCCTTAACTCTCCTTCTAATAATTCCACTCTCGCTTCCAATTCTCGTATTTTCTCTACGTTCCTACTCGCATTTGATGTGATGCGAATGGGGTTGGTTAGGGTTAGGGTTGAGATTTCGTCTTCTTCTGGATTAGGGCTAGGGTTGGGTTGTTGCATGTGGACGTCCTTGACTTCGTCGGACGAACTAGGGTTAGGGTTTATGGGCGGGAGTTTGAGGGTGCGAGCCATGTCGGTTGTTAGAGTGCTATAAGTTCGGTCTCCGAAGAATCTTCTTGGGTTGGTACCAGTACCGGTACCGGTATTGGCACCGGTACCGAGACCAGCAAAGGACATTTTTCGGTTGGTTTGGGAAAACCGAGGCGGGAGTACAGCTGGCGTCCTTTGACTAGTTTGACTTTGACTTTGACTTTCTGGGCTTGGGATTTGACTTTGACTTTGGATTTGAGGTTCTGGATTTGAGATAACCGGATTGGAGATAGCCAGGATTTCATTTCTGGGTTTTTGGTTCCTCTCGTTTTTAATGGCGTCTTTGAATAGGCCCTTGAGTTTGAGTGTGTTGGGTGTGTTGGGTGTGCGAGGGGTAATTTCATAAATTTCCTTGTCGGTTGTTGGGTTGTTGATTTCGTCTTTTAGGGTTTCTTGGTTTGATAGTGACCCGTTAATTGGGTCGGTTTCATAGTCGCTTCCTCCGTTTATCTCCTTTGTTGTCTAAAAAGAAAAAAAAGGGGAAAAAGATTTTGTAACTATGTATTGTTTTATTATAGGTATGCATTAGAAGTATAACTATATATTGTTTTATTATAAGTAACTATAAGATTTTATTATAACTATATATTGTATTAATACAAAATAAATTGATTTTTATTATAACTATATATTGTTTTAATATAAATTGTTTTTTTTTTCCTCTCTATGTAACATTTTATCGTTTAGTATAAAATAAGAGAATTTCCTTTTTATATATATTACATTATATTATTTAACATTTATATAGTACCACATAAAAGTATCGTTCGCCCATCACATTATTTCATTACCGGAATTCGAAAAATTTGTGTGACAAAACAATATACAAACAATAATAAAAGTATGTGACTTACCTCGGGCATAATCTTTCGAAAAAAATAAATAATAAAAGTATGTGACAAAATAATATACAAACAATAATATCTCGAAAAAAATAAATAATAAAAGTATGTGACAAAACAATATACAAACAATAATATTTGTAGTATATATAAATGGGTTATGAATGGGCTGGGCATCATCAAGGCAATTGTATATGTCAAGAGAAAAAACATCCCACAATTTCTTTCTATTATTTCCCGGTTTTGTAAATCCCATATTTCAGGCACCAACAACCAGACTTTACTTTCCCGGATTTCAATTCCAGTTTTAATACCTCTCGGTGAAAAGAACTAGCGAGAGAGGAAGAATGAGAAGAAGAAGCTTCTCTCTCAACCTCATCATCCGTAAACCCCGCCATTTCCACCTCGCTCTCCGTCTCATACTCCGCCGTGCCGGCGCCGGTGGCTCCACCGCCGGCCGAACCATCTCTGTCTCTGTCCAGCGGTTGGATTCTGACGCACAGAACCGGCGCAGAGCCGCCTTTCCAGCTTTTCTTCGCTCCGCCGATCGGCACCGTCAACTCCACCGCCTCTTTGAGGACTCCATAGTCTGCCAAGTCGATCAAGCCGGACCCAATAAGCTTCCCTTTTGGGTTCTCCTTCTTTGGCTCGTACAAGCTGAATTCCAGCAAGTTGGTCTCGAAGGTTCCGACGCCGGTGCCGATGGCTGTCGTGATGTCTACACCGGTGGTGTCCTTGGAGAAGGAGACTTGGAGCATGAACGACTCGTTGAACTCGATTTTGGAGTCGAGTGGGCTTGATGGGTGTGTGAAGCCGGAGCTGCGCAAGCCGTTCTCCCATTGGAGAACGACGGACCGGATCGATTTGAGGGACTGGGAAGGTGGCCATGGATGGATTTCTTGGATGTTGATAAGGTAGTTTACGTGCACTGTTGATTGCATGAACTTTTTGGTTTTTGATCTGAGTCCTTTTCCCCACATTTTGGCAATGGTGATTCGACAAACAGGTTTTGGGCATGAATGGAGAAGGGAGAAGAAGATTTTGAGGTTTTAGAGATGGATGAAAAGCATATTCTATAGAAAATAGTACAAATTCACCAAAAACTTAGATTGAAATATAATGTGAGATATATTAAGAGAGAATGGTAGTTAGAAATACAATGGTGTTATTAGTTAGTAGGAGACGAGTCATGATCTATGTATTCATTCACCAAACGTCGAAAATTGGAAAGAATATTTATTTATTGCTGATTGAATATTGAGAAAATAATTAAAATATGCTAGTCAACTAAAGAGGAAGAAATGATAAATAATTTGGAGAGAAGAGAAATACATGGGAGTCACAATTTTGTTCTTGTAATTTGTGAGTGATTAGAAAATGAGCCGGCCCTGAATTTGTAAAGAGAAATGATGCCCACCATTAATTAATTACTCTAGTTTCAGGGTTGTGATTAAAATAATGAAATGTGATTTGAGTACTATGTTTGTGTGCCCCATTATGTGCTAGACTAGTAAGCAGATTTCTAATCTCAAAAGCGCTATTTCTAGGCCTCTAAAATTGTTGTTAATTTATTGGTTTATGTGTAATCTGATATATTATCCTAATACATGTTATGATAGTTGGATTCATGATATAAAGTAGAAAATGAGAAATGTAAACAGACGTCAATAATTATTTGTACAAGAGATGACATGTAAATATAATTAAAATATTTGTGTTGTGTTTTGAGAACTTTCGTATTTGTTGTTTTTCTTATATTGAAAAAAAATAATCATGATATAATCAAGATTAATTAGAATGATTATGAATCATATGTTGCTTGTTGTAATACTATTTCTTTTTAATCGCCCGTTAGCAAGAATGATTATGAATCATATGTTGCTTGTTGTAATACTATTTCTTTTTAATCGCCCGTTAGCATGTACACACAAATACATGCTCACACACACACACACTTAATCCTAAACCTCGTTCTCAAATCCCCGTAAAACCCCCTATCTACTTCAGCATTGGCGGAGCTTTATAAAGACCGGAAGGGGGACATGGCTCTTCCATGATTTTGACAAAACAATATATAGCAGTAATGTTTCGGTGAATTTTTTTTCGAAATACATTTAATTCTATGTATTTAGCATCTCTAAATTTTTTTTTTTGAGATAACCCATTAGGTTAATAAACTTTGCTAAATATTAAGCTAAATGTGTTCTGCATAACTCGAAATTGACGATATATCTTACCGTTTGAGCTTGCAAGCTTTGGCCTCTCTAAAATTTTTGCCTAATGGTAATTAGTAGGGAATTTTTTTTTACCCTCTTCAATAAATACAAGCAAGCTCCGCCACTATACCTTAGCATCCAACCGAAACCGAACATATGATCTCTTGAATGCCATAATCATTACACTAATGTAATGTTAGCTTTATTGTGATATTATTGCTAAAATGCGCAACTTGACTCAAACTAAAATATTAAAACAACATAAATGTAAAAAAGATGATGCAACACTTGAACACTAATAGGAAGCTAACCCCTAAAATATTAGTATTTTAAATTTCTTTTATTTAAACCATGTGCAAATGTAAAATATTAAAACAACATAAATGTAAAAAAGATGATGCAACACTTGAACACTAATAGGAAGCTAACCCCTAAAATATTAATATTTTAAATTTCTTTTATTTAAACCATGTGCAAATGTAATGTTAGAAACACTAATAAATTTCAAATTAATATTTTTGACAAACTGCATAAAAATTATTTTGTTTCTAAAATTTCACCTGATATTTTCTTTCAGACTTTTCTTGTGGACCAGTAATTTCAATCCTTTATATTGAGCCCTGGGCTGTTAATGCAGTTTTAGTGATGATGTTACAACGAGTGTCCATAAATTTATACATAAGAATGCCATATAATATATCTTTTATTAAAAATGCATCATAAACAATTGATCAAGAGTTTGGTATGCAATTTGAATTGCTTTGACAAAAGGTCATATACAGAAAATTAGTCATCATTACAAAGCCTGATTGTAGATAAATTATAGTTTAGCCAAAACTATGATAAAGTTAGAGAATAGAGAGAGAGACCTAGAGAACGAATCCAAGGGGACTTTCTAGTGAGAGTAATTACCCCCGCCTCTATATTTTCCAACTCCTTTTGAAATTTGCATTGTGTCATGTCAACTCAATTATTTTAACCATTAAATATTATTATTATATTTAAACCATTCAATTTCTTTTTACCTCTGAATTGCTAGAAAAATCTCAGGTTGCATCTTGAAGAACTTATTGAGGAAGATTATGTTTGCCTTAGTTTTACATGATTTAATTCCATTTTGATTTGCTCTAATATCTAAAATTTCTTTAACAGTTCAAATTTCTAAATGTTATTTTCCTAAGGAATAATATATATTTATTGTTGAAAAGTGTAACCCACGATTTATATAGTAAATTGATTGCACTTTTAAAGAGTAAAATTCCCGAACACATTTTTTTCATGATGTATATTGCTATTAGCGTGAATGCTAAAAAGCAAGTAAATTTTGTGTGAGACAACTTTTGAATCATTCATAAGAGAAGTATTTTATACCAACTCCGCCTCATTTCAAATTCGTGCCTTAATAGCATATGCTTCATCATATACAAAATGAGAAATATCATTTAACTACAAAATGACAGATTAGCATAAAATTAAAGTCCTTTTGTTTAAACATGCATAAAAGCAAAATTTATTATTAACTAATTACAAGTGTATCAATGTATCATGGATAACTCGAAAATATAAGTATTATAATCTCAAAGTAGAGTGAGAGTGCACCTTAATTATAATTAGTATCAAGGGTAATGTAACTATCAGTAAGTACTCCCCTCTTGTTAACGAGTATTTAAACATTGATTCAACAAAGCAAGTTTGATTATAATTAGTATCAAGGATAATGTAGATATTTGAATTGAGTTTGTATAGGTTTTGATTATGTTTAGAATTGGGCACCTTACGAAGAATTCTGGCCGAGACTGCCACCCATTTGTTGTGAAGAAAGAAAAACATGCTTATTCTCTTTGCCGTTGGTTTATATGTGGATTGTCGAGCGTGTTCGTCCTCAGAGGGTAATGCGACAGTTCGGATATCGACAGAAAATCCCTCCCCAAAAAGAGGCACCCACATATGACGAAGAGTTACACGACACGAAACAAGGCCGCGGAGATAATTGGCCGGAGATTCATGAGAAGTGGATTTATCTATGGGAGAGTAAATGGCTACGAGCCCGGGAGAATAGCCCGTCGCCGTACAATCCCAGCAGAAATGACGCATACTTGAGGTGGTATTACAATGCGTCTGATCTGATAGTGCAGTGTGAGTTGACTGACGTCTTCTCCACCTCTCCCTTCTCCTCCTTCTTCTTCTCTTTCTTCTTCTCCTTCCTCTGCCGTATTCAGTACATCTCATTCATCTCCCCCGCTAAATTCATTCAACTTCTCCAACGACATTTTCGTACATCCCAACCACTTCTTTATGTCGGCCTTTATGTCTGCTAGACCCATGGAACCAATTTGTCTGAACATTTTGAATCCTATGCTGGCTCCCTCCATCATATTTTTTGCCTTTAAAAAAAATTATTATTTTTAACTTAAAATATTATGGAAAATATTACAAAAAATATTATATACAAAATATTTACCGCGACACTTTTGTCTGGAACAATAGGGCGGTATGTTCTCGAACCGTGCGGAACTTCTGCTAGCTGACTGTTGAACAAGTCCCGACATGACAACAAATGAGTGTACGCCCTATCATCTATCCTAATTGCACCAATGAATAGCATTCCAACCGTATCGTTATAATCCGGATTTTCGTACATATTCAATCTTTCGGGGGTCACCCTAACATTCGGCCGAAGAGAAGAAAAGTGCATCCATGCCCATAATTGTAATAATAACACGCAACCTCCCATATTTTTCCGACTTGGACGGTACTTTTACACAGCTCTTGGTACAAATAACCGAGAACCGCACTCCCAAATGCCCACTCATGCAAATTTTTCATATTTTTTAAAAATACTAATGGCAAGAGGGAATATGAATCCCCATTAGTGTCGGTAAACAAATCGTCAGTGAAGAATGCTATCATATAAGCTCGACAATATTGTTGCACCCTTACGAGAGGGGCGTCGTTTTCCAAATCAGAAAAATTTTCAATAAACCATTTCTTGTAAACTAAAATCCTGCTTTTTCTTATGCCACCTCTGAACATATCCGCCGGTGGGGTTTTTCCGAGCAGTTCCGTCGCTTTATCTACCCAGCTGATGTCTCGAGTATCCCAACACAGTACCTCGCCATCAACCCGCATCCCCAACAAACATAACGCATCATCCAACGTGATGGTCATTTCCCCGTGTGGCATGTGGAAAGTATGCGTCTCCGATCTCCACTGCTCATGCATAGCACTTATCATAGTAGCCTCAATAGGAATATGACCGATCTTAAGGGTTTGTAACAAGCACGCATTCAAAAAATGCGGCTCGTACTGATAGTTCCATGGCACCTGCATAAATGACATATATAAATAAAATATGTTTATGTAATGGAATAAGTACATATATAGAACCATATTTAAATACAATACCGATATGGAATGCTGCCTGAACCGATAACCCCTCGGCAGACTCGATGGAACCGGTGTTTCCTCTATCGAACTCGATGGAACCGGCATTTCATCGAATCGCCTCATTCTATGCCTATTTTGCAATGTGTTCAGTGGACGATACGTCAAATGTTCGGGCTCAACCATCGGAGTCTTCCCCTTGTCCGTCCGATTAGGTCCGCCCCGACTTGAACCGGCTCCAAATGACATCTTTATATAAAATAACATAATATAAGTTACTACTCGATTTTAAATTATATAATGTTTTCAAATTACTAAATAATAAAATTTATTATTAAATATTTTCATAATTTTTTAAATATTACTACTTAATTTTAAATTACATATTTTTTCAAATGACTAAATAATAAATTAATTTATTAAATATTTTCATAATTTTTTAAATAAAAATACTACATAAAATATATCACTACTTAATTTTAAATTATATCTTTTTTTTCAAATTACTAAATAATAAATTAATTTATTAAATATTTTCATAATTTTTTAAATAAAAATACTACGTAAAATATATTACTACTTAAGTTTAAATTATATATTTTTTTCAAATTACTAAATAATAAATTAATTTATTAAATATTTTCATAATTTTTTAAATACAAATACTACATAAAATATATTACTACTTAATTTTAAATTATATATTTTCTTCAAAATACTAAATAATAAATTAATTTATTAAATATTTTCATAATTTTTTAAATACAAATACTACATAAAATATATTACTACTTAATTTTAAATTATATATTTTCTTCAAATTACTAAATAATAAATTAATTTATTAAATATTTTCATAATTTTTTAAATAAAATACTACATAAAATATGTTACTACTTAATTTTAAATTAAATATTTTCTTAAAATTACTAAATAATAAATTAATTTATTAAATATTTTCATAATTTTTTAAATAAAAATACTACATAAAATATATTACTACTTAATTTTATATTTTATATTTTTTTCAAATTACTAAATAATAAATTAAATTATTAAATATTTTCATAATTTTTTAAATAAAAATACTACATAAAATATATTACTACTTAATTTTAAATTATATATTTTCTTCAAATGACTAAATAATGAAAATGAGGTATTAAATATTTTCATAATATTTAAATAAAAATACTAAATAAAATATACGTACCGAATAAATTTTCTTCTTCTTCTTCTCCTTCACCTTCCTTCTTCTTCTTTTTCTCCTTCTCCTTGTTACTAAATAATAAAAAAAATAGAAACCATAAACCCTAAATTTTAATCAATTATTCCAAACAAATTGATTCAAACAAATCAATCAAATCAACCTAACTTCAATCAATTCAAACATATTTCACTCTAATTTCAATCAATTCAAACATATTTCACCCTAATTTCAATCAATTCAAAAAAAAATACCAACACAAATTTCTAAATCTAAACTCAAAATAAAACCAAATCAATTACCTTTCTCTTTTTCTTCCTCCTATTTCCTCTTTTCTCCTTTAATCTCCACAAATATTTGATTTTTTGGCAAGTTTTACGCCCAAAAATCGCCTCTTTCGAACAGTCGGGTTTATTGGGTTTAATGGGTTTTAACGGGTTGAAATGAGGGGTCCATTTATTTATATATATATATATATATATATATATATATATATATATATATATATATATATATATATATATATATATATATATATGTGTGTGTGTGTGTGTGTGTGTGTGTGTGTGTGTGTGTGTGTGTGTGTGTATGTTCCGCCACTAGTAGTGGTGAAACAGGTAAAATTTCACCTATTCCGCGGAACAGGTGAAATTTTACGTGTTCCGCCACGTTAATATTTTTTGCATTCCTCAGTCAGGGGGATAAAATTATTTTCACCTGTTCCACCACTAGTAGTGGTGGAACAGGTAAAATTTCACCTGTTTCGCCAGTAGTAGTGGCGGAACAACGTATTATTTTCTGCATATTTTTAGTCAGGGGAAAAAATTATTTTGGTCTGTTCCGCCACTAGTAGTGGCGGAACAGGGTTAATTCTTAAAAAAATTTGGTTAATTAGTCATCTGTTAGATCTGTTTAGCTGTTAATTGGTAAAAAAAAATTGGGCTTGTTCCTCCACTAGTAATGGCGGAACATTATTTTTTATACTAATTAATCATTTTAGTCAGCCAAATAAGATATTTTTGCAAAAAATGAAAAATCATTTGTTGGAACATAATGTGTTCCGGATTATATTCATAATATACGTTCTCCTCTAGCCCAATTGTAAGCCTAAAATAATATACTTATAAATGAGGCCCAATATCACAAATCATTTCCATATAGAAATCTTAAAAAATCTTAATATATCAGAATTTAGATAAATCTTTTAAATATTTTTTTGAGGGCGGCAAGCAAATTGCTTACCGTATTTTCATTAAACAAATAAAAATCCATTGCAACCTTTAGAAAATAAAAAAATAAAAATAAAATTAGGCCAATTTCCGTCATTGCCAACTTTGCCAATGCCGCACCAACAAGGACGAGAAGACGATCGTCATTGCTTGCCGTCTCGTCCAAAGAGAACCACTAATATAGTACTTGGCCGTCGCCACGAAGACGGTGCCATCCAAAGAGGTGTGTGTGTGGGGGGGGGGGTTGGTTTGAATGAAGATAAAATGTTTATCGAAATATCATTAAACAAATAAAAAACTTTCGTCAGATATAGAAACAGAGAAGGAAAATTAAAAAGAATGAAATAACAACAAATAATAAAAACATGAAAGAAAATAACTGTGTGAATAAATATGCAAATTTATCTATCTAAAATTTAATATTTATCAAATTGTTCCATCCAAGTTCCAGCTGGACTGGAAATATCAGAGTATATCAACACAAGCATATGGAACAGAAAGGGTGCAGTGGGAATGGGACCCTGACTGAGACTGCTTGATTAAGATCAGTCCTTGATCCTTAGAAAATGGAAATGGTCTTCAATTATAATGAATTTAATTTTAATAGATGTCCTATACATTTTCAACAATATTGAAGATAAAATAATCTCTAATGCTTGTTTCAAATTAAAAAACTATGCCTCCCCTGTTTATATTTTCTCTTAGTTTAGAATCATCTTTAATACATGTTTCAAATATTGACAGGTGCATTATTAGTATTAGTTTTCCAATTATAGTTTATATTTTCCCTATAAAGTAATTTTATCTAGATATATGATATGATTATATTATTGTTAGTATAGAAGCCTGTGCATAATATGCCTTGATTCTACGGTGAGTAAGATTTGCCTCAAATCTTGCACCATCTATTGAATCAACTATTATATTTTTTTATGCAAGTGTTTAACTTGCTAAATGTTCTTTTTAGGATGATATATTAATACTATATACTATTTACCTACATTTCACATGTAAAATAAATAACCAATTCTTGATGTTCTGGAATGTTTATCCACTGTTTCTACTTTGGGCTAGTAATAAAGATGACACTGATAAACAAATCATTTACAGAGTTGATTAAAAAGGACACTGATAAACAAATCATTAATAACCAGTTAAAAATGATTTTCACTGCAGATATTAGAAATTTGAACGGTCGCAATTTCATTATCATTATCATTTTTGTATCTAATAATTTGAGCGGTCGCAATTTCAAATCTTGACTATAATACTCCTGATCAGAGAGAATATCCCTCAGATTATCAAGGGTATAACCGATTGTTTTACCCCGGTAAAAAATTTAAAGCTGCTACAAACCTGTTAATTATCTGAACAATACTTTTTTTAACCTTTTCAGTTTCTAACTTTTTACCTTGAGTTTATTAATTAGACCTTTGTAAGTGCATATATTACTTTCAAACCCTCATGTTTTCTCCCAATCTATTTTTAGTTTGCAAGACCATTTGTTTCTTGGCCAAATTTCATATGTAACCCTACATAATATCATAATTTCACGTATACCCCAACAAAAAAGTGAAATATCATAATATTCCTACAAAATCACTCAAATATCATGGATTATCATTTATTCTTCCGTTTTTCCTCTACGTAAATATGGAAAATATTTATATTTAGTCATTTTATGCTCTTTTTAGTTTATATATTTATATATATTATATAGTAGGTTCAAGATGAATATATTTGAGAGAAAAACTTGCAATTCTCCAAAATATTTAATAAAAAAATAAAAAAAGTTAGTATATTATAGTCATTTTATATTTTTTATAAAGTAATTAATAGTATGCAATCATTATAGATGTTATTGAATTGACAAATTTTGATGGAATATTAACATAAGGGTATTCGTGATATTTTAATAATTTTGTAGGGTTATTCATGTTATATGTGTGGTTTAGTAGGGGTATACATGATATTTGAATGATTTGGTACTCGTATTGATGATATTTAACTTTTTGTAAGGGTATACATAAAATTATGAGGTTTTGTAGGACATGAAATTTGGCCTTGTTTCTTTTGTTAATATTTCCAGTAAAATTTATTTATACAAACTTATAATAATAACTAATCTTTTATTTTAAATTTCAATTATTTATTCTATTAGATTTTAGAAAAATTTATGAAAAAACCCCAAATTTTTTTAATATTAGAAATAACCCCTTGAATTTTCAAATTTTCAAAAAAAAAACCTATAATAATAATTTCACTTTAAAAAAAAAACCCTCATCCAGTTTTCCATCTATTAGTTAGTTTATTTTTTTTAATTACCATTTGACCCCCAAATATTAGTTAATTAATGTTATTAAAGAATTGTTTTTTGAATAATTAATATTTCTTTTCTAGAAAAATATTTTTATTTTGGAAACATAACTTTTAAATATTTTCTTACTGGAATATATTTTTTTAATAAAATATTTTACGTAATAAAATATTTTCCTTAAATTTATTTTTCTTAGAAAAATACTTTTCTATAAATTAAATTTTCAAAAAACAATCTTAATTTTTTTTCAAAAAAAATAATTTTGGAAAAAAAATCTTACAATTTTTTTCTGAAAATTTTTTTTTCGGAAAAAATATTAAATATTTTTTCTAGACAAATTTACAATATTGTTCTGGAAAATATTAAATATTTTTCTTAAAATATTTTAAAAATGTTAATTAACATTTAACAAATATTATTTAAATGATTAAACAATTCAAATTAACCAGAAAATATATTCTCAAAAAAATATCTCTCTAACTTTTTTCCCGAAAAGGATATTTTTCTTGAAAACAATTTTTTTTAAAATTTGTTAGGAATATTTTTAAGAAAATTTTATAAAAAATATTTAAGAAATATTTTGTATAGAAATATATTTCTAGAAAGGGAAATCGATATCACGACAAAGAATGTAACAAACCGGATCACGATGGACGTTATATATATTGATTTCACTTTTCAATATATTATTATATATTGTTTTTACTATTCTATATATTATTTTTATTCTTTAGTTATTTTTACTTATTTTTTTAGTTTTGGAATTTGTATATATTATTCTAACATATTATTTTATTTTTTATATATTATTTTCACTATTTATGTATATATTGTTACAAAGAATGAATTGTATATAGTGTTATTACACTGTAGTAACTATATACATACTATCGTCGTGATCCAGCGTAATACAGTGATGTCAACAAATCAGGTCCCATAAATATTTTTTAATAATTATTTTTGGATAACTATTTATTATAGGGGGTAAAATAGAAATTTCAAAAAATTAACAAATAATTAGATGGAAAAGTTGATGATGTTGTTCTAAGTTTGATGATATTTAAAACTATTTCGAGCTACTAATATAATTTTGAGAATGATTTTTAAGCTCAGAAGAATTCACGTTCAAGAAATAAAAAATGAAGATTCAATCGTAATGGACATTTTTCTCTATTCTCGGAAAGACAAGAAGATGCCACGCGTCCTCTCAAGTTATCAAGTTTTGGAGCTCTTCAGTGTTCATCTCGTGTTAAATTGTATTTTGAG
The DNA here is from genome assembly GCA_024447665.1 of Juncus inflexus. Lineage (NCBI taxonomy): Eukaryota > Viridiplantae > Streptophyta > Magnoliopsida > Poales > Juncaceae > Juncus > Juncus inflexus. The sequence goes on along the minus strand of JAJHPC010000019.1, from coordinate 8,769,720 downwards.
TTATACTTTTTCATACTAAAGATAGTCTACTCTTGCAAAACTGGGAATTTCGTTCCCAACGGAATAATCCCAGTTATTCCGTTGGGAACGAAATCATTATTCGCAACCCCGTCTAGAACGGATATAATCTGTGTTTTTGGGTGAAAAATTGGTGTATTCCATTTCGAACGAAATGCACAGATTTTCTAGCCGTTTGAGCATTAATTCCTTTGATTACATTTTACTTTGGTATTCCATTCTGAACGAAATAGATTCCGTCCAAAACGGAATAGTTTGTATTTCCTTTTTTGAGAGGTTGCTCTTTCCTCTTTTAAATTATGCAGCCCCAATCTGATTTTTCCACCAGATTTTGACAAGAAAAAGCATGAATTTTCTCTCTCTAGTATTAACTAATATTCACTCAATAATCTTTGTGAGATTAGGGAGAAATTAGTTAGCGTTTTGTGTTGTTGTTTTTTTTGTGAGATCGAAAGAAATTGTTGTAAGTTTTGTTTCATCGCTTCGCTCGGACTTATTGTAAAGTGAAAGGCGAATTGTGGTCTTGTAAAAGAAAATCCTATTTGGATTAGTGCAATTATGAAGCCGAAAGGCATACCCGGAGAGCAGGTGCTCACGAACATAGTAAGGGCCGCTAGTGAGAACGGGTGATTACAGCAAAAACAACCACCTAGCCGAATTTCGTCAACAGATCTCGTGTTCGGAATATTTATTTATTAATTTATCGTTATCTCTATTATTATTTGAATTAATACAATCATCCAACTAAAAGTCGAATAACCTAAAAGTCGCAATTGGAGGGCGATTTTTGTAAATGAAAAGTTTATAATAGGGGGTTATTTGTAAATCTGAAAATATAGGAGGTTATTTGTACTATCTAGAAAAATTAGGGTGTTATTTGTAAATTTTCCTAATTTTATTAACTTCCAATCATGCATGTTTTTTTTATTTGAGGGCAAAATGGGAAATTTAAATAATTAACTAACTAATAGATCGAAAAATGGATGGAGGTCTTTTTTTTTTGTGAAATGAAATTCTTATCGAAGTTTTTTTTTATTTGAAAACTTAGGGATTTATTTGTAATATTCAGAACAGTTAGGGGGTTTTATGTAAATTTTTCTAGATTTTATGGTTGCAGCTTTATTAATGTATTATTTTGACATGTTATTTAATTGTATTATTTTAATAGGTTGTTTACTTGGTAACTCCAAATAATTATATAATATATTATTTAAGAGAATTGAGAAATATGTCAAATAATCAATTGAAATTTTGTGTATTATCGAGGTTTAGTTGTTAATTTCAAGTGATAATATACCATATAATATCCTACTAATAAAAACCATACGTATAATATTAAATAATAACATTAGGGATTTGATTTTGCACGACGAGATTTCCTGTCATGCAACACGGATGTTCTTTTTTCATGAAAAAATAATATATAAAGACAACAGACTATATAAATTTACAAAGACATTACGTAAAATTGATTTTTGTAAACAATATATGGAAGCAATAAATATTACATACATTAAAATGAAAACAACATATAGAAACAAATAGTGTATTGAAAAGTGCTAAAAACAGTGTATACAAAATTTTATCGCGTTTTGGGCATGTGTAGAGCAACCGCAAGGGTTTGTGATTGAAGGAAATGAAGATAAGATGTACAAAATTGAAGAAAGCGTTGTGGGTTAGAACAAGCGTCCCGTGCTTGATATAGCAGTATTGATGCGTACTTCACCGACAAAAGATTCAAAATAATCCCGTGTGAACCAACCCTCTGCATCAAACAAGATAAAAACGGCATGATTATTGTTTATCTTTATTCGATGATTTAATTGTTACTAGACGTGATGAAATAATGGTGCAAAAATTTAAAAACGAGATGTTGAAAAAATACGAGATGAATGATTTGGAGTTACTTCATTATTTCTTGGGTGTTAAAATTAATCAAACACGAAAGATGGCGTTTTTATTTCTCAAAAGAAGTATGCAAAAGTATTGTCTCTAAATTCAAAATGGAGAATTGCAATCCGGTGACGACATTGTTATTGGTGAATGAAAAATTAACAAAAGAAGATGGTAGCGGTGATGTCGATGAATCCGTGTATAGCTTACTTGAAAGCTTATTATATCTCGCCATTACAAGACTCGATATTATGTATGCTTCAGGCTTGTTTGGATGTGTAAAATTTTCTAATATAGGATTAGGATATTTCTAGGGATTAGGATTTGCAAAATCCAAATACTAGAGGATTATAAATTCTACGATGTATGAAAAAGTTGTGCGTTTGGATGCAAATTAGTAAATTTGTAGGAAATATTTATATAATATAATATAATATAATATAATATAATATAATATAATATAATATAATATAATATAATATAATATAATATAATATAATATAATATAATATAATATAATATAATATAACATGAGTAATGCTAAATTGCATACGTATGCAAAGGGGGTAAAAAACACATGGTCAAAAATACATATTAAATCATCAAAATTTCAAATTTTAACTGTATGGATGAAATATATATGTTTTGAATATGTTGTAGATTAATTTTCACAAGAATTGGAATATTATATCATTGCTATCATGTATCATCAATATATATATATATATATATATATATATATATATATATATATATATATATATAGTGATGATACATGATAGCAATGATATAATATTCTAATTCTTGTGAAAATTAATTTACAACATATCAAAACATATATATTCCATCCATACGGTTGAAATTTGAATTTTTGATGATTTAATACGTATTTTGGACCGTATGTTTTTCACCCCCTCTTGCATATGTATGCTATTTATCATTACTCATATAATATAATATAATATAATATAATAGTTATATTTTTTAGTTTTCTTAATAATAATATTGAACTTAATAATATTATTTATTATCTTAAATTACTATTTATTTTGTTTTTAATATTATTTGTATTTTTTAATTATTATTTATTATTTCTAATTATTACTTATTATTTTTTAATTTTTTTAATTATTATTTATGATTTTTAAATAATAATTATTATTCTTATTAATTTTTTTTATTAATATTTTTTATTTTTATTTATATTTAATGATTTTTATATATTAATCATTTAATTTTTCAACTATTATTTATTATTTCAAAAATACTATTTATTATTTTTAATTATTATTTATTTAATTTTATTAATTTTAATGATTGTATTAAAATTTTATAAAATTTCTAATTTAAAATTTCCCTGGAAATTCCTAAATCCCATCCGAAATTGCATATTTAAAACTCTAAGAATTTTTCTCTATTCTAGAAAATACCAACAAATTACTCGTCATCCAAACAAGCTCTAAATAAGTTGGAGGGATTAGTTGTGTTGATTGCGGGCTCTTATTCTCTCTTGTTGTAAATCGAAAGAAAGAATAACAAAGAAAGGAATTTATAAAAAAGCCCTAAATAAGTTGGAGGGGTGAGTTGTGTTGAGTACGGGCTCATTATTCTGTCTTGTTGTAAACCGAAAGAAAAGAATAATAACGAAAGGAATCCCCAATGACTCTTAATTGTTATCCTTTTGAACAATATCTCGTGTCTTCAATTGACTGGATTGAATATCACCATTTCATATTGCATTATAACTCATTCCTAAATAAAAATAAAAAAATAATGATTTATCAAAAATAAAATATGGGTCCCATGTGTCACTCTCTTTCTCTCTCCCTCAAGTAAATAAAAAAAATAGATTAATAATTTTCACAAAAAAATATGTGCCATCTCTTTCTCTCCCACAAATAATTAAAAAAAAGAAAATAAATAAATCATTTTCCAAAAAAAAAAGAATGTGGGCTCCATGTGTCTCTCTCTCTCGGGTAATTTTTTCCCAATATTTTCTTTCAAAATATGGTTTTTCAGTAGCTCAATTTTTTTGTGAAACAATGAAAATAAAACAAGGATGATAAGATCTTTCATTCAAGATCTCAATTGTTATCCTTTCGAATGCACCATTATGTTTTTTCATAATGACTTTTAATATCTCGTGTCTTCAATCGACTTGATTGAATATCATCATGTCAGATGACATTATGACTCATTCCTAAATAAAAATTAAAAATAAATAAATAAATCATTTTCCAAAAAAAAGAATGTGGGCTCCATGTGTGTGTGTGTCTCTCTCAGGTAATTTTTTGCCAATGTTTTATTTCAAAATATGGTTTTTCAATAGCTTAATTTTTTGTGAAAAAATGAAAAACATAACGAAGATGATGAGATCTTTCATTCAAGACCTCAATTATTATATTTTCGAACACACCATTATATTTTCTCATAATGACTTTTGATATCTCGTGTCTTCAATCAACTGGATTGAATATCACCATGTCATATGGCATTATGACTCAAAACAGTAATAAAAACATGATTTATCTATTTTTTATTTTATAGGTGCTTATAGTTACGATACACCAAGATACAAATAATGTTTGTATAAAAAGTACATAATTAAATTTTCAGCTGAGAGATTAACATCTAAGTGTGGGATTAACAACCAATTTTTTTTATATGATATAAATTCTGAGAAATATACGAATTAATTGCTGTGAAAATAATGATGGAATTTTAATCAATTTAGAAAAATGTTTTTTGTACTTTATTTTTTTTTAATATCGCATCGATGAGAAAACAAAGTTTAAATTTGTTGAATTATAACTTTATGTCAGTATTACATATTTTTTATTATGAGTTGTATAAATCTTATTTGATTCAGAGATAATTTCTCACAAAAATATGAATTATTCATTTTTTTATTATGTTATAAGTTGTTTCTTGAGATAATTTATATAGACTTTTTATGATTATTAACTCATAAGATAAATTTAATGTGTTAATTATTAAACAATAAAAATAATAAAAATGCAGCCGGAGAGCAAAATTTTTTCTAGTTTACAAAAAAGCCCTAAATAAGTTGGAGGGGTGAGTTGTGTTGAGTACGGGCTCATTATTCTCTCTTGTTGTATTTATTTTAAGTTTCAGCGCCGCGCTGAGATTCTCTCTTGTTGTAGACCCAAAGAAAAGAATAATAAAGAAAGGAATTTATAAAAAAGTGCTTTGTCTCTTTCTCTCTCTTTCGTCCTTTTCCTACTCTTTTTTTTTCCTTCATTCCTCTGCCAAATGATCAAAAGTGAAGTGTGATAATTAAGGGTGATATCAATCCTCCAAATCTCTGCCCCCAATTCTTTCTTCAATCCAAATTCCAACATATCCAATTCAGATCAATCCAATTTTTAGCTGCCCCCCTTCACGTACAATGGAGGATGAGATCACCGTCGAAAATTTATCGGCCTCCATTGTAGAGATGGTTGAGATATCAAGATTAAATCTCTCTCGTCGGTCTGATGTTGTCCCATTCATCCTTCAGGTTATCTCTGAGAATATTGACCATTCATTGCTTCAACCCCGGATATTGTCCATTGGTCCATACCATAGGGATGCAGTGAACTTGAAGTTGTCGAGAGCAAACAAGTGGTTAATCCTTGTGAGTTTGTTGGATGAATTTCCCAAGGTTTCTCTACAAGGATGTATTAAACAAATTACAAGCTTAGAGAAAAAGGCAAGGGGGTGCTATGGTGTAGTCAACTTATCTCGTGATGAGTTCATAAAAATGTTGTTGCTTGACAGCTTTTTTATATTGTGTTTTTTAATGTCTTACTTTATGAATGACGGGTTACCTCCGTCTGAAGGTGTCATGAATGCTATTTTCTCAGATATACTCTTGATAGAAAACCAAATCCCTTTTTTCATCATCGAGGCACTATGGGACATCTTTGCAGTGTCTGCAGAGGGGGTTCTTAAAGAAACCAACCTTATGACCCTACTTAAGCTTACTCCATTTTGGAAAGATGGCTTGTCCGAAGATATTGCAGTTGGAGGCCAGACAATCCAACATCTACTCCATCTTTATCATCTATGGAACGTGCCCATTGTGAAAAGAGACATGGGGCATCACCGTAGATCATGGTTGTTGCCAAGTTATTGTGTTGGCCGACGACAAACAAAGGTCAGAAATTATTTCAATTGTTTTTTCTCAAACAGAGAAATAACACCATTAATTTTTTTAGTGGAGTATAAGTATTATGATCTTAATAGCACGACTACACGAGATGGATATGTCTCTCTCTCTAATATCGATCCCATTTTAATAATAATTATTATTTACTTTTGGATTTGTTTTCATAACATTCAGGTTCCAGGTTCAACATCGGCATTGCCATCTGCTACAGAGCTTTATGAGGCAGGAATAACATTCAAAGTGAACAAAAACTCCCCTGATATATTTGATGTAAGTTTTAAGAATGGCATCATTAAAATTCCAACTCTCGTGATTGATTCAAAAATAATGTCCCTTCTAGCAAATCTCCTATTCTGGGAGAGACTAAATAGGGAAGAGCAAGTCAAACAACAACAGCGTGTGACTAGCTATATTCATATGATGGATTCATTCATTAACACGAAGAAGGATATCATACTACTGCAAAAATTTGGTGTGATTACCAATAGATTGAAGTCAGATGAAGATGCCGCTAGCTTTTTCAATGATCTCGGGGGACATTCTGGGATGAATGTCTCTAATAACTTTTATGCTCCCCTAATCCAAGATATGATGATTTATTATGAATCGAGTTGGCATGGTCACTTGACTGCACTAAAACACAACTACCTCAACAGTCCGTGGAAAATAATCTCTGTATTTGCTGGTATTCTTTTGTTGTTTCTTTCGTGTGTGCAAACTTATTACACTGTTTTCCCAAGCAAGTAATTTCGTATGTTGTTTTTGTTTGGCTTGGCTCGGGAAGATGCTTATTAAGTACATTTGTTATTTGTTAGTTTATGTAAGTGGTTGATTCTTTATTATGAACCGTTATTTTATTCTGGGCCAATACCACTCTTTTATTACGGACCAATTTTATGTTTCCTTATTTGAAGCCGATAAATGCATTTTGATTGATTTGGAGTTTAGGTTCTGCTCCGCTGAGGGAGACAGATGGGAAGGGTTGTTGTATATTATTTGGTTACAAATAATATTAATAAAATTTTAAAACCTAATCTTCTTTAAATAGAGTTAATTTAATTTTATTATCAGCATTTAAACTTCATTTTTCTTAACAGAAGATCAAGTACAATCAGTTATAAGAGTGAAAAAATATATTAAAGAAAATAATTGATGAGAACAAAGAAGGTTTTGATTTGCCAAATAGCACTAACATCTCTCTTTCAATGTTCTTAGTTTACTAGGATAATACTCGCACTGTGGATATTTTAATTGTATTGTTCATTTGTATACAAAATTGTTGAAACTATAATGGTATTACAATTAAAAAAAAAGAAACTATAATGGTACAAAATCCAAATAGTATATAAAATTGATTTACATAAAAAAATGTAATAAAAATAACTAAACTAAGTTGAAAATATTTTTCACTTCTGATTTATGTAGTATTATGATGTATTATCATTCATTTAAAAAATAATTCATTTTCACAAATTGAGTTTGAAAAATATAAGAATTCAAATAATTACTTCGTAAGAATGGAAAAGTTCAATTACTGAATAACCCAACTATAACACAATAATTTATTCTTGATATGAATCAATGTTTGTGTTCATATTAGTAAACTTTACACCCAATTCACTTTATTTATTCGCTTAAATTTTCTTTATTATCATCCTTTTATGACATAATTATAAGAGAAAAATGAAAAAAAAATTAATGTAAGTCAAATTATACTACACACCAACACAAATCAATTGATAAACTCTCTCAAAGAACACACTTCCAAAGAACACACAAACATAAAAATTCAAATGACAAGACAAATCTAAATTGCTAATAAAATAATTCAACTTTAGAAAAAACTAACCATATTTTCTAGTAGAACAATTAAGATTTGGAGATAAATCAACAAACTTGAGACTTGAGCTCCAGTCCTAAAAAGATGGATTCAAACAAAATACAAGGAAATAGGTCAAAATTTCTATTTTTCCATTATATGAAGATGAGAAAAGAGAAAAATTATTGGAAAGAGCCAATCACAAGAGAGAAAAGGGAAAGAAATCGCAATCGAATCAGACACTGAGGAAAAAAACCCAATTTTTCTGGTTTAAACGGTTCACGGTTTTGTACAAAAATCAAACAATTCACATGTTTCCAACCGGTTCACTTGCATTTTCTATCTCTATATGGGACCAAAGAGGATTTTGGTCTGAGCTCTTTCTTTCCGGTTCGACCAGTTGGTATGGTCCAGATTTTATAACATTGACAAGCGGTAACTCGCGCGATGCGCGAACTATTTTGGATTTTATGTTTAAAAGGGAGTTTGAATTTTTAGTGGAGTTAGTAATTTTTTGTTTTTGAATTGTGACAATTATTGTCATGAAAATAATTGTAATTTTTTGTGTGTTATATTTTGACAATGATCTTTAGGTATTGTTAGGTATTGTTTAACAAATTTGTTATATTGTGCAAGTGTGATTTTTTTTTTAATGCATATTTTTTGGATTGAGGTAAGCGACAAATATGATATGAATTTAAAGTGTATTGAAAGAAACATTATCAACATTTTATCAAAACATAGATAATTTTATACGGTACTAATATTTCATTAAAACATGAAGGATTACGATTGCAGTTACATTATCAGTTTTGGATCCATTTTTCTTAACAAACTTGCTATAGGTTTCTGTTCGCATTACAAAAGATACAAATCTTACAAAAAAGACATTACATCTACTCTCTTTTAGTACCATTAACAGTTACAAAACATACAAACTAAACAAAAGGAGAGTTTATATACTCTCTTGTGGATTCGCTGACAGTTTAAATATTTTTTTTGTTGGTAGGATACAAAGCGATTGATGGTTTGTAAGTTGCAAAAGTACTTTCTATTATTTCATGTCTTGTAAAAGTGTTTAGTTGATGTTCGTTTCTCTTTTAATCTTCAGAGTATGACCTAAAAAAATGATTGAATTGTTATTAAATTATTGAAATTGTGATTTTGGATTGTTGAAATTATGACTTTAAATTGTTTGAGTTTTGAGTTTGTAAAAAATGTAATTGACAATATGATAATAAGTAGTTGATAGAAGTGAACTGATTAATTGATGGTGTGTACCTTTTTTTATTCACAGGTAATTTGTACTCACCTTTTTTCACTTCTGACTGATCTTTAGCGGGTGGTTTGTTCCCGACATTTGAGCTGTGAATAATGTATAAAATATATTGTATTAGTGTCTAAGTTTTTATGATAGATAGACGGATTATTTTTGTGGACAGATGGAGTTAAGTTTAAAAATTTGTTAACCTTTTTTTCTTTTTTTTTTATTTTCTGGCAATTTTGCAGGGGTTTTTGGTGTGGAAGTTGTAGGTAAATCAATTGCTTTTGTCTGAGTATTTTTTTTTGGAGAATTGTCAGCGGGTGACAGAGATTGAACAGATGGAGAAGTTTCAAGTAATGGAACTGTGTTCGGGACAGCAATCACGTCAGTTACGTTGAAATTTGGGCGTCTCTTTTTTTCGAGACCTGAGTTGAATATCACGTTGAAATAAAATTGTCGACCGATTAGGACTTGAAAAGCACTTGGGATTACGGTTTTCTTAACTCCTGGCTCTGTTGATAATTGGGTTGCTATACAGCCTGATATGTGTTGAGCTTCTTTGTCGAAGAATGTGAAATCGACTTCTGCACCAGTCTCATCAGTAACAAAAGCGCATAACCTGAAACTGGATATTGGAACGGAAATGAGTTAGGTGTATATATATATATATTTTTAGGTTCGAGATGATTATTAGAGTGAAATAGTTCATTTTTATAGTTTAGATTTGATTTTCTGGGTTGTGTTCAAATTTTTCAGAATTTCAGGATCCAAATTTTTTTTCCTTTTTTTTTTTTTTTTTTTTTTTGTGGATTTAGGGTTTTCTTGTTTTATCACATTTCTAAAAAAAATTTGCTAGATTGAATTACTGTTATATTTTTATTGGTTTTTGTACAATGGTTGAAGTTAAAGGATTGGTATTTACATTTTAGGGTTTATTTTTTAAGGTTTTAGGGCTGAAATTTTTCTTATCTGACTCTAGGGTTTGTATTTTGTTTATTTTATGAGATTTTTGTATATATATATATATATATATTTTAATATTTTTGATGATCTTTCCATTAATTTTTTTGATGGTTCATTGTTTGTGTATATTTTTTGATGCGTTCTTGGTACCAGATTGTAGGCTCATCGACGATTGAATGGCACTTGTCGCACCGGTACCCACCGCCAGTTGATTTAAGTTTTGTCATGTGGGTTTTGCAGCCAATATAGTACCAACCCTCAGGTTCGTCAAAACCCGCCAATGTTGCGAGACATTTCACTTCTTTTGCCTGTATAGTATTGTTGCAGTAGGATATATTTATTGTGTAGCTTTTATTGTTAATTTGTTATATGAATGTAAAAATATAAATTAATGCATAAATTATTCAATAATTGGAAATTATTACTTACTGTTGTAGCAGATCCATACTTTTCTAACAGGTCAGTTAAGTTAATAGTTTCAAGCTGTTTGTCATTGCCTTTTGATCTTTTTACTTGTTTTGTTAATGTTATCATGAGTGGGGATGGTTCATAGCTGTAAATTGTATTTATAGATTGGAGAGATGTAGTGGATTATTATCTTTGAGCGGATTAATGTTATGAATTGTTTTTAAAATAGATAACCTTGATCTGTATTCGTTAATTTGTGGAATGTTGTTGTCGAAAAAGATTTTTGTTCCTGAATAGTTCTTTAGACTGAACATATCTGCCAAAAAAAGTGAAATTTTTTTATCATTTTTTCATAATATCTTTTTTGTGTCAATATTATAGAAGCAATTATTTGTAAATGTTTTTACCATTGTATTTGTGTAGCTGAAGTGAACTGAAAGCAATCACAACTGGTTCATTACCAGTTGAAGGAATAACTTGATCTTCGTTAAAAAGTTCAATGTTGTTTCCCCATAAAGTAATTTTCATGGATCTTCCTCTGAAAAAAAAATTGATAAAGTATAATATTTTTGAATTAATTAGTTGAATTTTGGAAAAAGTTGGGATTGGTAAAGTGTAATATTTTTGAGTTACTTGAATTTTATTCAAATTTTTTTCCTATTATACTGTAATTGTATACCTTTCATTTTGCACTTCTATTTCACATAAACGAACTGTTCCATGTGTTTTTTCGTACGTATGCACATCATTTAAAGTCTTTAATTGTTCGATAATATCTGCAAATGGAGAATCTTTTTTGTCATTTTTTGGAAATATGTTTTTGTTAACAATGATGTTATTGAATTGAAATGAATAATTGAAGTGGGTATAATGTAATTAAAAATGTACCAACTATGCTTTCAGGTTCCTTAATTGTTGTTCCAACGTTTTCAAACGGTTCAAAATTGAAGTAGGCTTTTGGTATTGGAACAGTTTCGTCCTTGAGCGTGATTACAGTTGAATCAGTGAATTTTAACATATATTCATGATTAACTGATCGGTAATTTTTCCTTGCCTCATTTACTTGAAATTTGCTAAATTCATGAATTCTTCCTTCAATCATTTGAGAAAGGATCTGCACTGAATCATCAATGTCAATTTGGCCTTCTATTGCAGTTCCCTAAATTTGGACAAAGAATGTATTAATTTAAACTTTGTACTGTATTTAAAGTATCTTATTCATTCATTTGTTATTTAATAAGAATTACCTCTACATCAATTAAGACAAAATCGATGCTGAATATAGTGCCTTCGCGAGGATTCCTTGCTTCCCAAATTTTAAAAACTCTTGCGGTAATGATTGGTCTGCGTATCATTTTTCTAATGTTTGCAAGAGATATTCGATTCGATTGAAGAGCCATCTGAAACATAAATTGAAACATTCAATGTTTGTTGCGTTTTTTTGTTTTGTAACTCTGTAATGCAAATGTCATGTGTGAGTAGTGTAGCTATTTTAAGTGTAATATTGAATTGAAATGAGGTTTTTAGTTAGTTAATTATTAACAGTTGTTAATAAATTTGGATAAAGAATATATTTTGCAAGTTGTATTTAGCAGTTGCTAAATTGACACTGCAAATGTCAGAATTTGACAAAATTATGAAAAAAAAGGTATCTTTTGTGAATCACTATTTTTATGGAAGTTGTTAACAAATAGAAAACTGTACATTGTGTGAAATTAGTTGAACTATGTGAAATAAAAAGAAACAGGGAAAAAAAAAATTAAAAATTTGTAATGTATGACTTGTACCAAAAAAAGAAAAGGGTTAAAGGAAATGGAGAAAATTAGTAGCAATGAAACCCATCTTATACCATACACTGATTTCTGCTCTTATGTTGAGGAGATAAGAGAAGAACTGAGTTTAGTTAGAGCAAGTGATTTTCACGAAGTAGAGTTCTTTGAAGAAAGCGGTGGGGCAAGACAGAAGTGAGATAGATGGAAGTGAAGAGTGACACAGCGAAAGTCAAAGTGAGGGTCGGCTAAGAAGAGGCTAGAAGTGGAGACGTAATAATGTTTTTTTTGGGCCTTAGTCTAAGGATGGCCCCCTTTTTTTAAATTATTTTTTGGGCGTTTCTTTGTTTTGTTCTTTTATCAGATCAGTTAATTTAACTTTTTTGGTTATAGAAAAAGGGAAACAGATAGATTCTTGTAAATTGCTCTAGACTTTTTATAATTTAAATTTTTAGGTTTGGATGTGAGACTTTAGAGCCCAATCTGAATATTTTAAAAAAAAAACATTGAAAATTTCATTAGCAGTTATCAAATTAACAGTGTAAATGTTACAATTTAACAAAATTGTCGGAGGAAAACATTATATAAGGACAGTAACAATAGTAAAACTGAAAATTTGGTTACCAGTTAGCAAATTGGCACTGTAAATATTACGATTTAACACAATTGTGAGGAAAAAACATATCTTTTATAAATTAGAGTCTTGACAATTAAGGAACTGTACATTGTAAAAAATTTGTTGAATTAGTCACTGATAAAAAGAGAAAACAAAGAAAAAGGATTTGTTCCAAAACAAAGAACTGCCCAAAAATATTTGAACTGTATGATTTGTTTCAAAAAAAGAAAAAGGACAAAGAAAATGGATAAAAACTAATAGTATAAATTTGAATTTTATTATTTCATAAATATTAAATAGAAACAATTTTTAGGAAACTATGGTAACAGATACAATATTGAAATTGGAAACCTGATTACCGGTCAATTGTCGCCTATTTAGTGATTGCTGATTGGTTTTTGTGAACTTGTCTAATAAACTTGAGTAGTTAATTCCAATTAACTGAAATTGTGAAATTTATAGAGTTCAGATAAAATTGTTAAGAAGAAAATTGAAATTATGAAGTTTAAGTGAAAAAAGATGTTGCAATTATGATTTGTTACACTTGTTTACGTACCAGTTCTGAACTTTGTTTGGTTGAGGTTTATATTTTTCCAAGTCTCTTTGACCGAATCGCAATATATATATGCGATTGAGAATAGTTGATATTATCAATGTTGTACTGTAACAGATGGCAATGATGAAGTGTACACATGTTGAAGATTTCTGATTTTAATATTTTGAATTGATTGGAAAGAGATCAAGTAGATGAAGATCTTGAATGGATGGAGACAGCACTGGAAACAGTTTCCGGATTTTGAGGTGTTGGAGTGACTGGAATGATATTGAGAAGAGAAAAATGGTAAACGAATGAAGACAATTCCAAAGAGTATATTATTTTGATTTGATTGAAGGATTAAGTAGTTCTGAGAATTTGTCAGAGTGAAAAAGTATTGGAAGACTGGTTTCCAAAAATGAGTATGAAATTTCAGATGAATATCTTGGCACGTGTTTAGTTTAGTAGATGCATTTATTTTTATATAGAGAACCGAAGCTCAAGTGATAAAATATTAAATCATATTAGTACTAATGATTCTTGTTATTGACCAGTTTATTGAAAATAATATCAAGAGTTTTTTTGAATTCATTTTTATGGGAAGCTATTTTGAATGTTTTTTATGAATCAGTCGCTTGGTTCCTTAGATTGTTAAGAGGAGTATCTGGAAAAAAAAAAGTATTAATAATTGATATTTTTATATATATGGAAAAAAAAATATGTATCTAAATCATTGAAAATTTCACTGAATACAATATTTTGAGTATAATTAGGAAATTGATTGTCAGGATTCTCTATTAAAATTTTAGCACCTTCACGTGATGAAGATCTCGATAAAGCAACATAGAGTTGACCGTGTGAGAATACAGGTTGTGGTAAATATATTCCAATTTTATTTATTGTTTGTCCTTGACTTTTATTTATTGTCATTGCATAACACAGTCGAACAGGAAATTGTTTACGTTTTAAAATAAATGGTAATTTATTATCTTTTACATTGAATATAATACGTGGTATGCATACCGATGTTCCTGTATTGTTACCTGTCATAATTTGTGCTTGGATAACATGATCTGATAGACGCGTTACTATGAGTCTAATACCATTACATAAACCATTCGATTGATCAATATTTCGCATAAGCATTATTAGACATCCTACTTTTAGTTGTAATTCATGGGCAGGGATACCGTTTAATTTTAATGAATTCAAAAATTCTATCGGATACATACTTTCAAGTTCGTCAGTAGACAATGTTGAGTTGCACATTTCATCACAGCTATAGTAAAATCTTGAAGTGCCAGGAACTAAATTTAATGCAATTTTATTTAATTCATCGACATAATCATTTTTAGGAGTCACTATTGCTCGCTCTTGTAAATAAAGAGTATTGTTGTACATGGTGGATAAATTATCATAAATAACATGAATAATAGCATTTTTTCCGTCTCCTTCAAATGTCAATAGTAAGTCTTCAAGGTATCTTTATCCAGTTAGGTTCATCTGATTGAAATAATGATTTTCTTTTAACTTCACCATTTCCAACAGAAAGTAACCATTCATTAAATTGTTGTGCCGTATTTTTTTCATTTTTTGAAAGAGTAGAATGGAAAAGTCGCATGTTAATAGTTAATTCTAACAATGTACAGTAATGCCATATGCTTGATTTTGTTATTGATGCACTTAATGTATCATACCGTGAACCTCCTTTAATAACTGGCAAAGTTTGTCTGAAATCTCCACCTAAAAGTATTGTTTTACCTCCGAAAGGTTTCTGTCGATTGTATTTATTATGTGTACCTAATAAGTCTCTTAATGTTCTGTCAAGTGCTTCGAAACAATTTCGATGATTCATTGGTGCTTCATCCCAAATGATTAAAGAAGTTTCACGTAAAAGTTCTTCTAATTGTGTGCCTTTTCTGATATCACATGTTGATTCATTTGTAAGTTCAAGCGGTATTTTAAATCTTGAATGTGCAGTACGACCCCGAGGTATAAGTAACGCAGCTAATGCAGAAGAAGCGACAGGTAATATAATTTTATGATGAGAACGGAGCATTGTAACAATTGCACGCCACAGAAAAGTCTTTCCGTACCACCATATCCGTAAACAAAGAAAATTTTACCTTCATTGAATTGAACAGATTTTATAACATCATCATAAATACGTTTTTGTTCAACGTTTAAAGAAGAATACATATCAAGTACTTCAGTCATAAGAGTTTGACTGTTGCAAGCCAGTTCGTCTATTACCAATTTATTTTTAAGATTATGGACCATATCAATATTCGGAGATGGTAATGAAAAAGTTGAAAGATTTGATCCATTATCAATAAGCATTTTTTGAATATCATTTAAAACATAATTTTTAATTTGGTTATCGGTTAATTTAGCACCAGGAGAATTAAAAATTTTACGCATATTATAATTAATGTCGTCACTAAATAGCTGCCAACAGTCATTAAAAAATTTTAACGGATTGGAAACTTCGCAATACAATAGTATACTAACAAACATTTTACGTAATTGAATGGATGTAGCCCAATGAGAAGATTCTTGTATAGCAAATAACCATTCATTATCATTTTTTAATAATCCAAGAGCATTGCAAGCATCTCTAAAAGAGTTATATAAGTTACCATTTATTGTACGAATATCTTCAAAACATGTTGGTCCTTCTACATAATTTAATAAAAGTCTTAAAAAATATAATTCATTTGAACTTGGATGTACATAATAAATACGACCCAGAGATTTTCCTCTCTTTCGAGGTAACCAATTTTTAGTATCTTGATGCCATGTAAAATGTTGAGGAATTTCTATATATTTTAAAGATTTCGCGAATAAATCTTTTTTATTTAATTCCATCCATTCTGTAAACATTGTTTGTTCGATGTTTAAGTTATTTAATGTATAATGCATGTTTTGACTATCATTAAAAACAATATTATTCATTAAAGGTAAATGAATCGGTAATCGTTCAATACTAATACTTCTGTAATGTATATCATATTGAAAAATTCTCCAAATAGCTTCGTGAGGAGTAATATATCTACAATCCAGATACGATTTAATTTCATCAAAATCACCATTTTCAGACAGATTAGATTTACCTTTTTCAACATAAGCATGTGCTCGATCATTACCTTTGCAAATATAATTAAAAAGATATTTTATTAATTCTCCTGTATGACATCGTTCAACATTAATATGACCCTGATATTTTATTAACAAATTTCTATTATACGGAACAACATGACTATTATTTAATTCAATATTTTTTCTAAGAAAAGAAATACCATTATTTTTTCGCTGATATATAACTGTGCCATCCTCATTTATTACAGTTTTATTTTGAAATGATTTTGGAAATTGATTTGAACAAATTCCTTTTGTTGTACAACTTGCTTTAGGATATGAACTGCCACATGGCCCATGCAACATGAATTTTGTGACAACATAACCAATTTTATCAATTTCAGGATTAGAAATTTCTGCAGAGATAAATTGGTCAATACGTTCAGAAGAGTTCAATTTATTATCGTGGGCTAACCAGACAATAATATGAACATGTGGAAGACCCCTTTTTTGAAATTCAATAGTATAGATTGCTGAAAAAAGAAAAACATATGTCAATTAAAAATAAATTAAGAAACATAAGCAAAAAAATATTCAAAATAAATGATTTGAAGCTATAACTTACTTGCCAAAGTTTGACCAAAATATTTTTTTTTGCTAATATCATCCATTAACTCTTCTAATTTCATTTTAAAAACGCGTGATACAATATCTGGTCTTTCTTCCGGATGTTGATCAGTGAAAGACATTCTTTGAATTTCAGGCCATTGAGGATTACAGGTGAATGTAATAAAAAGATCAGGAAGACCTATATGTCTACAAATTGCAATAGCGTCTTGATAGTTTTGAAACATATATCGAGGACTTCCTACATGAGAGCCGGTAAAACTATTCGTTTCCCAATATTTCTGCCAAGCAAGCATATCACCGTCTAAAACTGCATTCTTAATATTCTGATATTTATCACTTCGCAAAGATGCTTGATTATGTTGGAGATACGTTAATCTTTTTTGTTCAATACATAGGTAAGCATCAACAACATATTGTTGAAATAATCGTCCAGAACGAAAAATTGTAGGTGCGTCTTTATTACGTTGATGTAATCGATAAGAGTAATACTCATTTATAGTTATACACTTTCTTTTAATTTTTGCAATACTATTTTGAATCTGAATATATTTAATATGGGAATGGAAACTGTTTTCACCGTAAGGAAATAGTAAAGGATATTGCATTGGCATATAACATGGATGTTAAAATTTAATACGTTGTAATCCATTTGATCTGTGTTCAACAATAATATCACGTTGTCGTTCTTCTTGAGTAAGATCACCGACCACTAATCCGACAACTTCACTTGCAGCTGGAGCCGCATACTGTGACTGTTCAATATCTCGAGTACCAATAATACGTATTTTTAAATCGGGTACATCACAGTTAGAAAAACGTTCCTGGTAATACCTAAAAGCTTTCACTATAACATTATTTTCATTTAACATATTAATCAAATTTTCGACAATTACATATCGTGGCTCACAATTTTTTTTTGATGAATCAGTAAAAACATTGATTCTATTAGCAATTTCATTTGCAGTGTCATACATATACAGTTGAGCAAACATTGGAACAGATCCTTCAACAGGCAAAACAGAACCTATTCTATGATAAGTTTGACCTGAAACTCTAAATACATATGGTCCATTACCATCATTAATTTTCTCGTCCACTTTTACTCCCATTGACGTAAAAGCAAACATTGAGTTGTACATACGGATATTATCTTTGAAATGAACCGATTGTAATCCAAATAGTTACGGTCAAGTAACATATTAAGTAAATTCGGAGGTTCTTTCAAAATAGGCAATGAAATTCTTCCATTTTGACAACATAAACTATATTTTGGATTATTTATTTTCGAATTTTTTTTACATCTTTCACGGTACCGAAAAAAAAGCTCCACATTTTTTACAACAATATTCGGGCGCACCAATATCTAACAATTCTGGAGAACCATCTGCAAAAAAAAAAAATTGATAATCGACATCTGCGGAACAAATTAAAGCATGAAAACGGAGTATATGAAATGTAAAACATAAGAATACCTTTTTCAGATCGTCTAGAACTGCCTGCCACCATTTCAACATTAGTTGATGAAGATTCACCTCTTTCATATCTTGCACGTTTGTTACGTAACAATAACAATCTTCTTCGTCTACCTGATGCTGCATCATCCATCTGAAGATCTAATCAATAATCCAACAAACAGAACACAGACTTTTTATTAGCAAAACATAACTAATTGGAGATTAAAAAAAAAGTATGCACTATAAAAGCAAAAAATCCAATGCTCAAATCAAGTAAAGTGAACAAAATTAACATCAAATAATTAATTGACCTAAATAGTACATAAACCAGTTCACAATACCAATCTCAGCTCAAAACCTTTTTCAAGAACTTATTTTTGAAATTATTGATTTATCACATTTGCAACTTATTATGAGTTTAATGTCACTAAAGTTTTTTTTTGTTTTGTTTCTGTATATTATTAATTCTTTTTCATTAAAGAATATACAAAAATTACAAATAACACAATTCAACATTTTTCATTAATTTTCTTTTGATATTCTCAACCTTTTTTTTATATTAAAAAATCCATATCGATAACATAAAATATTTAAAATAAATAAATAAATAAAACAAACAATTATTGAGACAATTAATCAAACTAATTCGTAAAAATGCAAACAATAACATATCAATTGAACATCTTCCACTATTGTTCATTATTTTTTTCCTGACAGTTTTGATCTTTCTTTTTGGCCAGGAAATCCATACCAATAACATAAAATGAAATTTTCCCAAAAAAAATATATAATAAATAATTATGGAAACAATTGAGCAAATTTATTTTCAGAAATGCAAAAAAGTATACAAATACAGAAAATAAATCCAAAAACAACAAATAAGAAACATGATAAAGATCAATCCATTCAAATAATTGTCCCAAACACAGCATATACTAAAACCCTCAACTGAAACATAAAATAGAAGCAATTATCTAATAAACAAAATCATACAGATCCAATTATCCAATAAACAGATTCGTACAGGAAGTTACATTGCAATCTTTCAGAAGGAGAACACATCTAATCATCAAAAATTTTACCATTTAACAAATAACACAAAAGTTAACATACACCAGTATAATATATATTAATATAGTAAGATGGAACTCGATTGAGGGCCTTAGGTGGACTTCAAGAATCGAATGGGCTCTTAGTATAAATATCTAGCCCAATGCTATAATGGAGGCCGAACTTCTTGATTTTGTTTAATACCATTTTTTTCAAAAATATACCAGAAAATACCACTTATTTTAAAAATAATGTGGTATCTATTAGTGGCAAAACATGTGAATTTTATAATTTTTCAAAAATTGGGTTAATTAGTAAAAAAAACGTGTTCCGCCACTGCCACTGGCGGAACAGGAAAAAAATTATTTTTTTCTCAGAAAAAAAAAATTCATGTTCCGCCACTACCAGTGGCGGAACAGCATCTTCTTACACTAATTAATCTTGTTTAATTAGTCAAATGAGAAATTTTTGAAAAGACTGAAAATCCACATGTTCCGCCACTGCTAGTGGCGGAACAACATCTGTTCCGCTACTAGGAGTGGCGGAAATGGTAGTTACCCCATTATTTTCAAAACAGTGGTAAGTATTAGTTTATTTTTGAAAAAAATGGTATTTAAAAAAAAAATCGAACTTCTCTACCCAATTTTAAGCCTAAAAAAGTCTACTATTGTGGAGGGCCGAAATGACAAATATATTCATATATACAAGATATACATCTTTCAAAAATATCAAGATACCATGAAGATCTTTTAAAATTTACAAGTATCTAAAGATTCAAAACCTATGTAGTATGGATATGTATAAGGATATCATATCTGATACGATACGATACAGATATGGCGATATGGCAAATCTTAAAAAATTATAGAATAGGGATACAGGAACTTTATATATTATTTTATTATTTGTTAATTTTTATTAAATATTATAATTTGATGTAAGAGGTAATAAAAATCTATTATTATGGAAATATTTTGATGTATAATATTTGTTTGTTATTGTTAGTTAAATAATTAGATATATTAGTCTTATTTTATTGATTTTATATATGTTATCATATGTTTTAAGAATATATATTTTTATATAAGAAGTATCCAATGAGGATACATGAAGTATCTGTAAAGAATTCGTTATTACTTTGGAATAAAATATTAGGACACGCCACGTGCTGTTGATGGTGTTATGCCATAGGCCAAAGTGATTGTGATCTAGATGATGGATATAAACATAATATTTATTCTAAGATATTTCATATAATATGTGCGTATAGGTTATTTTAATATAATTAAAATAGACCATGAATATGCAATTCAGCTTTATGTCATCAAAGTACGTGACTTTGATAGTAAAACTATAAAGTGTTATGAATGCTATTCTAAATCGTCAATGGTTATTTATAGGATATTTGTGGAGACAAATATACTTGCGGATACATATAAATATATATTTATATACAAGCTATAAATGTACACAAGTATATTAGTTGACTGATGATTATGTTTTACTAATCATGGATAAATAGTTATCAAGTCATTAACATAGGTATATGTTAGAGACCATATTCTAGACTGACCCGCCATAAGAATGCTATATTTTTTACGTCATTAGCGATTCTTGTAACATAAAGTATTTATAGTCCTTTGACATGAGATTGTCTCGGTTCCCAACATGAGTAATTTTATACTTTAACATAATCTAACACTGCCTTTAACCGGGTAGTCATAACGGTTATGATTACGTATTTAATGAATCATGTAGAGGGATGAGTTACAATCAAGACGGGATTTGTTCCTCTCATAAATGAGAGAGATATCTTTAGGCCTCTTGATGAATTGAACTGAAGAAATGTATGGCCATACTCAAATGAATTAATAAGAGTTATTAATGTCATTTGTTCTTGTTCAGGTTTAATTTGGGATCAAGAAATATTAATCAATTAATATAAGGATGACATATTACATGCCTTATGATCGATATAGATATCGCGTGACAAAGGGACTAAATACGTGATTGTTGATTAGGTAAATCGGATCACCGATATTCACTTAAATTGGGTAGTCATGATGGCTCGCTACAGTCCGCTCATGATTTATACACTGTCAAGTCTATTGCCAACATTAAGTGAGCCTACAGGGTCACACACAAAGAACAAACTGAAACGGGCGCAGAAAATCCTAGCGACTTATATGATGAGTTGCATAAGAATGTCACAAAATATATTGTCATCTTATGTGATAAGATGTGATATATATATATGTATATAAAGACTATGAGTACAAAAGATCATGTAATTTAGAAGAGTCTAGATGATGATATATGGATAATGATGAGTGATGTCATACACATCTTTTAGTGTGAAGAGATATGACTCTTCACCTCTATATAAGGACATAGAGGGCTCCAAATTCACAACACAACACATCATTCTCTCTCTCATTATTTCTCATTCTCTTTTGTGAGACAAAAGAAAGAAAATATACTTTCTAATTTGTATGACAAAATTATGAAATGGTACTTTCCTTTTTGTATGACAAAAATGAAAGAGTGTGATTATATGAGAGTAATTATATATATCTTTTGTAAAATAAAATATGAAAGAGTTTTCTTATGCAAGAGAAGACCAAGCTACTAGCATATATATTGTTCTTCTTCCCGTTTTAAGAAGTTTGTTCGTGTGGACACCGGTAGAGGCGTTCGTACTTTCGGCGCTTGTGATCTATTCGGCCTAAGAAGATGAGAACGGTTTGTTGAGAGTTTTGGTGGATACCGATTGTGTGTGCGGTAGATGACTTCCGCACGATCCGAACTAGACGGACGTAAAATTTGTTAGGACGGTAACCGGTTTAGAGACGCATGGACAACACGCATGGTTTGAGCGTCACGGATTAAGCGTAATCCGAAAGGTATCTTTAAGATTTATTTCTTTGATTTAACCGATACGCACGGATCCTCAGATTGGTTTTGGACGAAATTTTTATGCACGTCTGAAACCCAACAGATGTGTCCGATATGGTATCCGAATATTCGATACAAATATTGGTATCCGATACGATATGGTGAAATTTTTTGAAGTACACGCGTAACAGAGATCAAAACTTATCTAATAGTTATTATCTATAAAATTGATCCTTCCAAATTCCAACTGGAAATATCAGAGTATATTAACATAAGCACATGGAACAAAAAAAGAGTGCAGTGGAATGGGACAATTGGACTGCTTGATTAAGATCAGTCCTTGATCCTTAGAAAATAATGGATTTAATCTTTTTAATACATGTTTTATACATGTTTCAGTAATAATGGAATTAAAATAATCTCTAATGCATGATTCAAATTAGAAAATATGCCCCCTGTTTATATTTTCTCTCTTATTTTGGATTCATCTTTAATGCATGTTTCAAATATTGACAGACAATTTTTTTTTATCTCTACTAATTAACAAAAAAAATTTGATGTGATGAAAATAAATAAAAATACATATATTTCAATATTTCATCACTAAAATACTATTGTGATGTACCATTTTGTCATAATCATAGTAGCCCCAATCTCTATAAAGCCTGGCGATCATTATTATTTTCAAATTATAACTTCTATTTTCCTTTTAAAGCAATTTTAACTGTATATGATATGATCATATTTTTATCCAAAAAAAAAAATTGATATGATCATATTATTGTTAGTATAGAAGTTTGTGCACAATATACCTTGATTCTATGGTAAGTAAGATACTAAGATTTGCCTCAAATCTTGCACCACTATTTAATCAACTAAGATTATTACATGCAACTGACCAAACTGTCAATTGCTCTTTTTTATGATGATATAATATTTAGCTACATTTTTAAGATAAAGTAAACAAATTATAACCAATTGTTTTCGTTCTGGAATGTGTATCCACTGATTTCTACTCTGGGCCTGTAATGAAAAGGACACTACTATCATTTACCACCAGTTAATATGCTTCCTCTGTAGAAAATAGTAGAAAGTGGTCCGTTGCAATAGCAGTCAGCACATAGATATATCATTTACGCATTTAATAATTCGAGCGGTCGCAATTTCAAATATTGACTATAATGCCCCTACTCAGAGAATAGATTCCTCAGACAAACAGGGGTATAACCGTCATTTTACTTAAGTTTTTGTAATGGCAAATATAATATTTTAAGTTTTTGTAATAGCATATATGATATTTTAAGTTTTTTTTATGGCAAATATGATATTTAAGTTTTTCTAATGGAAAATATTTCGTGTTTTTGTAGTAGAATATATGAAATTATACCTATAACGTTTTCAGTTTCTAACTTTTTTACCTCAATTTGTTTAAATTAGACCCTCATAAGTACGTATATTACTTTCAGACAGTCCTATTTTTTTCTTACCTATTTTTCCATACAAATAATGAACCAAAGTTTTGTAAGACCATTTGTTTCTTTATATTTACAAATATAAAATTTAATCCTAGAAACTTAGTAAATTTTAATAATTATTTATCATTTACTTTAAACTTCAATTTGTTAATTACATTGTTGCAATTCCTTTATTATATTATTTTGACATAACTTTATTTAACTGTATTATTTATTAGAAAGTTTACTTCTAACTCCCAATAATTATAAAATATATCAAATAATTAGTTGAGAATTTTTGTATTGTGGAAATTTAATAGTTAATTTTAAATTATAATAAGTCATAATCTAACCTATAATAAAAACATAACCTACTACTAATAAAAACTATATATTTACTTTCTTTAGTTAAACGTGAAAAGTCTATGGGTTCCGATAAAAAAAGGAGTATTAAATAACAATACCAAAATGTATTTAGGGTTCTAGGACAAAATGCAAAATTTACACAAAAGGAACAAAAAGAAAAACAAGGAAATTCTCTATTATAATATTATTTTGTCACCTTTTTCTTCTTTTGATTAGTTAGGATTATAAATTGAGAAATAGTTAAATAAATGATAATGCATAAGTACATGTTATTAAGCAACTTAAATTCATATTATTTAGATTTTATCATTATAATTTACGTGCTCTTGTATCGAAATGAGCACTATAATTAAAATACTCGCAGCGTAGAGCTAGCATTATCCTAGTATCATTTAACTATAAAACGACATATTAGCATAAAATTGAAGTCCTTTAGTTTAAACATACATAAAGGCATAATTTATTATTACCTAATTAAAAGTGTATCATTGTATCATGGATATCTCGAAAATATAAGTATTATAATCTCAACGTAGAGTGAGAGTGCACCTTAATTATAATTAGTATCAAGGATAATGTAACTATCAGTAAGTACTTCCCTCTTATTAACGAGCATTTAAACATTGATTCAACAAAGCAAGTTTGATTATAATTAGTATCAAGGATAATGTAGATATTTGAATTGAGTATGTATATGTTTGGATTATGTTTAGAATTTAAATAGGTTTTAATTGGATTTGTGTAAATATGAATTCATGAAATTGAATTGTGCATAAATCAATTCAGATATGAATGTATGAAATTGAATTGTGTAAGAATAAGATTTTGCTATGAAATTGAATTGGATATATCTGAAGTGTGTGAATGAAATTTTGTATGAAATTGAATTGGATATATATGAAATTAGATATAATAGATTTGCGTGAATATATGATTGTATGCTATTTTGTGGACTTCATATTGCAAACATAAATCATAATTTTTTGTTGCTTTTGTGGACTTTATACTTCACTACTACAAAAATTGCGTCTACCAGTGGTTTAGATGCATCTTCGATCCGGTGTTAAGGTAGACGTGATAAGTGTTTGTACCACCGGATTCGAAACCGGTGCGAGTGAATTTTAAGATACATGGATTGAGCAGAAATGATTCTTCCAATTTCTAACATTATGATATGTGAATTGATTATTGATATTTACGCACAGACATGCATATGAAATTGTTAAAAAAAAGAAATTTTTATAATATATGATGGTCCATACGTATTATAATATTCTTCAAGAAAGAGGAAAATTGTTAGAATACGAAGACAGCACGTCGCTCGACTTTGGTAAAATCATTTTTTTTTATTTTAGCTTTTTAAATGTTAGCTGATTGTTTTTATTCAGTAAATAAAAATAATAAACTAACATAAAAAGAAATGTAAATCAATATAAATAAAGTGGTAGTGTCTTATGGGACCTATAAAATAAAAATTAAAATATGAAATTTAACACAACTTCCATTCGTTCTTACTTTCGGTTTTATAGTAATTTGTTGAGTTACTTGCATTTAGAACAAAATTTTTTCATATTACTTTTTTGTAATAAACAATAAAATTTAAAGAAAAATATCATGTGTGACATCCGTAATTTGAAATAAACTAGGATCATGCTCGTGTTTCGCTGCGAATATTTAAATTTATTATTCATTTAAAATTTATGTATAAATTATAATTATGTATAATAATTATGTTATGTAAGTTAGATATGTGTAAAGTCATTTTGAAGTGTATCATAAGATATGCTATCCATTTATTATTTATTAAAAAATAGTTTCTATAT
Source organism: Juncus inflexus (assembly GCA_024447665.1). NCBI lineage: Eukaryota > Viridiplantae > Streptophyta > Magnoliopsida > Poales > Juncaceae > Juncus > Juncus inflexus. The sequence continues at coordinate 8,743,514 of JAJHPC010000019.1, read as the reverse complement.
CATATTTAATTTTATAAGGATGAATAATTCTATACAAATAAATTTACATATATGAAATAAAATAATATAAATAATAAATTCATAAAACAACAAAAAACAATAATCCAAAAAATAATGGATTATTAATTTAAAATCAATTAATTTATGTTTGCATTAAGATTTCTAAAATTAAAATATTTTTTTATCTCTTTAGTTTTCTTGTACCTTTATCTATTAACATATTATATAAGAAAAAATCAAGTATTAATCGACGATGAAGGGGATCTAAAAATTAAAAATAAATGATAATTTATTTCATAGATTGTAGTTGAAAATTATAGATTATTAACTTCAAAAAATATAAAAATAATAATTACATTTAACATGATCCGTGTGTGTGTGTGTGTGTATATATATATATATATATATATATATATATATATATATATATATATATAAAAAGAATGTTTGCTATACATAATAAAATATAACATGATTTATTTTTTGAAAAAATTGTCACCGTTATTTTTCTTATTTATATTTTGTTAGTTATTAAAATAATATATATTATTCGTAAAACATTAAATAATATAATATAATTTTTAATACTCTGAAATTTTATTTGATATGATAGTTCTCACATAAATGAAAAAAAAAAATATATATATATATAGTTTAGACAATCTAATAGATTGTTAGACTTCCTAAATATTAAGTTAAATATTAAGAAGGTGGTCCGTTGCAATAGCAGTTAGCACAGAGATATATCATTTACGCATTTAATTATTTGAGCGGTCGCAATTTCAAATATTGACTATAATACCCCTGATCAGAGAATAGATTCCTCAGACAAACAGCGGTATAACCGTCATTTTACACGCTCCAAATCTCATGCAGTACTTTTGACCTTTTCAGTTTCTAACTTTTTTACCTCAATTTATTTAAATTAGACCCTCATAAGAAACATATACTACTTTCAAACAGTCCTATTTTCTCCTTATCTATTTTTCCATACAAATAATGAACCAAAGTTTTGTAAGACCATTTGTTTCATTATTAATATTTATAAATATAAAATTTAATCCTAGAAACTTAATAAATTTTTAATAATTATTTATCATTTACTTTAAACTTCAATCTGTTACTTACATTGTTGCGGTTCTTTTATTATATTATTCTGACGTAACTTTATTTAACTGTATTATTTATTAGACAGTTTACTTCCTAACTCCAAATAATTATAAAATACATCAAATAATTAGATGAGAGTTTTTGTATAGTGAAAGTTTAATAGTTAATTTTAAACTATACCAGATCATAATCTAATCTACAATAAAAACATAACCTACTACTAATAAAAACTATACATTTGCTTACTTTAGTTAAAGGTGAAAAGTCTACAGCTTTCCAATAAAAAAATGAGTATTAAATAAATAAAGCTAGACAAATAAACTAATTTGACAAATCACATACAAACGACTGAATATAGAAATTAACAAGGTTACAAATAGCGATTAGAGGTGTGTTGCGTTTAGAATTTTCATATAGCGAATTGCGTATAGCGCAACGTATAGCGCAGATATTGCGGAGATATTTTATAGCGGATAATATGTGTAAATATTTTTTCCCTATATACTATTACATAATATATGCACCACAAAATCTAAAATAAGAAATATGCAACACTAAAATATAATTAATATTAAAATATTAACAATAAAAATTTGAAATGCTCTTGTCAAAAGTTACATATCCAAAATCAAAATATGATTAATATTAAAATATTAAAATACAATATATCTATCTATTAAAAAAAATCCATTAAAAAAAAATCCTTCAAAAATGCTATTCAGACCACAACACACGCGCAACACCGCTATTGCGGACCGTTTCACCGCTAAATCGTCGAAAAACTCTACACCGCAACAAAACAGCTGCGCGCAACGTTTAGTTTCCGGAAACCGCTATAGCGCCGCTACGGACCGCTATTTGCAATACTGAAAATTAATAAATGATTTTTCAATACATATTTAGAAATAGAGGAGAAAAAAATCATTCATTAATTTTCAAATTTCAGTCGTTTGTTTGCGGTTTGTCAAATTTATTTGTTAGTCTAGTTTTATTGGCATTAAATAACAATACTAAATTTATTCAAGATTTTATTACAAAATGTAGAATTTACAAAAAAAGAAGGGAATTGATATTGCAAGACAATGATGAGTACTAACACATAATTATTTAATGACAAATTTACCATTTGTCATAAATGCATCACTCAAAATCTTTTTTATCATGTCATAAATACGCAGTTTAAAATTCAACCAACTGTTTTGACTATAATTAAAAGCTTCTATTTTTTTTCTTTGCATAAATAGAAGTTTCTATCTAGAAAGATGCACGCTAATGTTCTTAATATATAGTATTAATTATAAGGAACAATAATATATTTTCAAACATTATTAGAAAAAAGAATATATTTTTCATATTTGTAGGAGGTTTTTTTGCATATACGAATTTAAACCCCCAATTTTTCATAGGTAGAATTCACTATTTATACACGAATAAAACACAGAATTCCCAAAAAATACAAATTCAGAAACAAATTCCAATTTATAGCATTTTCGCACTTCTAAACCGCACTTTAAAAGTGCAGTTCAGAAAAAAAAAAAAATTCAAAAACCGCACTTTAGAAGTGCGATTTTAGAAATTTTTTTAGGATGAATTTTATATGTTTGGAAAAAAAACATATAAGTTTTTATCTATATGATAAAAATGAATAAATGTTTATAAACATTTATTTCAATATATGTTGTCAAACATATGTTGTAGGATAAATATTTTTATAGGCCTTAATTTATTGTCTTGATATAAATATTTTTATTCAATTTCTACAACATATAAAAATGCACTTGTCCTGTACCATTCGAACATTTTTTTTTTCCAAATATATAAAATTCATCCTAAAAAAAAAAAATTCTAAAACCGCACTTTTTTTTCTTTTTCTTAAAGTGCGGTTTGAGCCAAAAAAAAAAAGAAAAATTTGCAAACCGCACTTTAGAAGTGCGGAAATACTATAAATTGAAATTTATTTATGAAATTGTATTTTTTGGAAATTCCATTTTTATTCGTGTATATAAACAGTGGATTCTAATTTTTTTTCATATCATCTTCAATATTTTTTATTTTCTAATCTTTCTTTCTAAAATATCATCTTGCTTTTTATTTGATGATAGGGAGAAGAGAAATAATTACTACAATTCCCAAAAAGAACCAAATAGAAAAAAAGGAAACTTACCTAACTTTGGCCGTTTCTTGTTTTTCTCTTTCTCTCTATAGGATACTGTGCTCAGCTCACTGATCAGTCTAAACTCTCTTCTTCTCTAAACTCTCTTATCATCTCTAAACTCTCTTATCATCTCTAAACCTCTCTCTCTCTCTCTCTATAAACTAATTCTGTATATAAACTCTGACATTCTCCATTAATGGCAGTTTACTGATGCCGGTCTTCACCCATGTGCTCTTCTTTAATTCCCCATTCATTTCCTCTCTCTCTCTCTCTCTCTCTCTCTCTCTTCTTCTCTCTCTCTCTCTCTCTCGTTTTCAGTCTACAGTTCGAAGAGGACCCAATTGTTGATTGTCGCGATTTTGTGATTGGTTCTTAAAATAGTGAATTGGTTTTTCAGAGACGTGTTGTTTGGGTAAATTGGCTGACAGAAGCTTGAACTTGGTACTAAAGTTTGTTTTTCTACTAGCTGCATTGCGTTGTTTCTTTTGTGGGTTTATGGGTTGAGCTTAGTTTGGATGAATGATACCGAATTCTTCAGTAAGTGGTACGAGTTTTTTGTACATTTTGAGTAATTGGTATAATTGTTTTTGTATTTCTTAAATAGTTTCTACCAATTTGGCTCGAAAGTTATGATTTTATAGTAAATTCTCCGTTGAGTAGTTGCATTTCCCTTTTTGTAATGACTATGCTTAATTTGGCTAAAATTGAAATATATCCCTTTCTTCAGTACTTGGTGTAATTCTCATCTCTCTGTTTTTCTTTCTTCCAAATTGAACCCATTTTCAAAAATTCCAGTGCTTCAATTCCCCCTTTCACAGATTTAATGCTCATTTCTTATTCTCAAATCTCGTATTTTTCTTTCAAAACAGGAATTAAGCACAGACAGTCAACACTCTACCAATTTCTAAACAAAAACAAGCTTTAAACCATCAATGGCTCCTCAACTCTCCTTCCTTCTACTGCTCACAACCTGTTCGTTATTTTTCCTTCCATCTCTCCAAATCCAAACTTCACAGACCCAACTCCTTCTTCAAATCAGAAAGCAGCTCGAATTCCCCCAAATCTTGGATTCATGGCAGAAATTAGAAGACATTTGCCTCTCTAATCCCACTTCTTTTCTCTCTGTGACTTGCCAAAGAGGAGTAATTACAGAGCTGAAAATTATCGGCGACAAATTAGACCGACCCGCTATATTTTTCGGCTTTTCGATCCCAAATCAAACTCTGTCTCAATCTTTTGTAATGGATTCGTTTATCACAACTTTAACACGACTCACAAGTCTGAAAGTCGTGATTCTTGTCTCTTTAGGCTTGTGGGGCCCACTAACTGACAAAATTCACCGATTAAATTCGCTCGAATTGCTCGATTTGAGCTCCAATTTCATTTACGGATCGATTCCGCCCAAATTGGCCGCCATTAAAGGCCTCCAAACCCTAACCCTAGATAATAATTACTTCAACGGATCGATTCCTGATTGGTTTGATTCATTTTCAAATCTCACCGTTTTGAGACTGCAAAGAAATACATTTCAAGGCAAAATTCCAAATTCAATTTCACAATTGAGTGCTCTGACCGAATTATCTCTTTCAAGCAACAATCTTTCCGGCAAAATTCCTGATTTAAACGACTTGAAAAATCTCAAAATGCTCGATTTGAGAGTAAACGGGTTGAATTCAAACCTACCCGTTTTACCAAACGGGTTGGTAAATATCTTACTAAGCAAAAATTCATTAAACGGCGAAATTCCAGACCAATATACCGTTTTAAATAATTTACAACACCTCGATTTATCGTTCAATTTCCTAACTGGAACCCCGCCTGAAAAATTATTCTCATTGCCAAACATTAGTTACATCAATTTAGGATCCAATATGTTTTTTGGATCCATTTCCCAAAATCTAGCTTGCAATCCCCAATTAGGGTTTGTCGATCTATCAACCAACCGATTATTCGGCAATGTACCCTCTTGTCTAAATTCAAATTCAAGAATCGTGAAATATGAAGGAAATTGTTTTGACGATTTGAAAGATCAACATAATCCAAATTATTGTGAAGAAAATTCGAAAAATGGGGGGAAAAAGAGAGAAAAAACTGTTTTGATGGCCGCTGTGATTGGAGGGGCTTGTTTCATAATTTTGTTCTTTTTGGGGGTCTTTTTCGTAATTTGTCGAAAGAGTTTTAAGAAGGTTTTGAGTGAGCAGAAGCTTTTGATGAAACAGAATCAGGATAATTCGAGTACTGGGTTTTCTTGTGAGCTTTTAGCCAATGCAAGTAAGTTTATTTTATTTTGTTTTTTCTTTGGTGAATGAAATTTCAAGTGTACTGCTAAAAAGCATGAGAAGTATATCCTAAATTACCCTTTTTTTTTCTAATTTTTAAAAAAATACCTAAATTACTCTTTTTTCTCACTTAGTCAATTACTTATTCATGTTTAAATAAAGATTATAATGCAAGGTTTGTAACTTGTATGCTGAAATTTTTGAAATAAATGGAATTCATGATATTCCTTATTTTTAGGGGTATACATTAAATTTCCCATTTTGTTGAGTTATATGTGATATTTTTAGAATTTACAAGTGTTGAAATAAATTGTCCCTATTATTTTTTTTTCTTAACTTGGTGATTTTTGTTTTTTATAATTTTTTGAAAGATTGAAGCAGGTTGTCAGACCTACATTTCTATATTAATAATTGATTTTTTTTTTTTTGGATATTTTTAGGGTATATTTCTCAAACTGCAAAACTAGGGACTCAAATTTTACCAACATATCGAGTTTTTAATGTTGAAGAATTAAAAGAAGCGACAAAAAATTTCGAAAGATCGTCTTTTATTGGTGAGGGCTCAATTGGAAAGGTAATTAATTATTCTTTATTAAATCGTTAAATTAATTATTCTTTATTATAAATAATTGTATATTAAATATGTTATTAGTACTTATAATTCTTTATTACAATACCAATTTATCACCTTTTTCTTTGTTTGTTTGATTTGGATTATAAATTGAGAAATAGTTACATAATTAACACTCAATAAATGGAAAATTAGGTTACTTTTTGAGTCATTTCCATATCACTAATTTACATAATCAACATTTATTTGCTTCAAAATTAGGTTAAATCAACTCTCAATTTTTCATTTGATTAATTAATTTTCTTTTTTTTTATATCCAGCTCTACAAGGGAAGATTAGAAAACGGAACATACGTTGCGATTCGCTGCTTATCACTATACAAAAAATACTCGATTCGTAATTTGAAACTCCGTTTGGACCTAATCGCGAAATTGCGCCACCCAAATTTGGTCTGTTTGTTGGGCCATTGTATTGATGCTACAAATGAGGAAATTTCGGATGTGAATCGAATTTTTTTGGTGTATGAGTTTGTGTCAAACGGTACTCTTAGAGCCCGACTTTTAGGTAAAAAATGTTTGATTTTTGGTTTTTTTTTATTTTTTTGGTGTTGGTTTTGAATTTAGGGTAAATTCTGACAATTTGGAGGTAAATTGAGAAAAAAATTGAGTTGATTGAGACATAAATTGGCTTGATAATAATAGTTGGTACCAAATTGAAAAATTGTGAATCGCGTTTTTTTGATCTATGAATTTATGCCAAAGGTACGCTTAGAGCCCCTGCCTTATAGGTAAAATTAATTGATTTTTTGTTTATTTCTAATTTGTGGTGTGTTTGGTTTTGAATTTAGAGTAAAATGAGGTTAAATTTTGTTGAATTGAGGAAAAAAATGAGTTGATTGGGGGTTGAATAGCATGATTGAGACTTAAATTGGCTTAATAATATCAGTAGGGACCAAATTAAAAATTGTGAATTGTTTTTTTATCTGAGTTTGTGCCAAATGGTATGCTTAGAGCCTGACTTTTAGGTAAAAAATTGATTGATTTTTTGTTTATTTTTATTTTTTTTTTGGAGTTTTTTGCAGTTTTAGGTGGTTGGTTTTGGATTTAGGGTGAAATCTAACAATTTGAAGGGAAAAAGAAAAAATTGAGTTGATTGAGGCTTAAATTGGCTTACAAAAACAATAGTAGGGACCAAATTGAAAAAAGCCATTAATTCCCCTTTTTATTATTTAATTTTAATTTTCAGACAGTAATTTTGAAAAAGCCATTAAATCGCCGCAATATTTCTTCACACTCCTTCAAAAATCAACTCTAATCCCATCCCAAGACCCAAATTCATCTCAACTAAACCAAATTCAATTAACCCCGAAATCTTTTTTTCTTTCTTCTAATATTCTCTCATTTTTTTTAATTTTTCAGAGAGTATTTTGGAGAAAATAATCAACTACCCCGACCGGCTCCAAATCCTAATTGGCATTGCAAAAGCGGTCCACTTCCTGCATACTGGAATCATTCCCGGATCCGCCAACAACCGTTTGAGGACGAATAATATTTTAATCGACGAACATTTCGTCGCGAAGCTGAGCGATTACGGATTGTCGATTATAACGGAAGAGATATATAAGAGAAAGGTAAATTTACGTCTTTGCCCCCCAAAAATTAGAATTTACTTGTGCATTTTTTTCTCTATATATACTGTTTTCACTGTTCACGTATATTCTGTTTACAAGAAATGAATCCAATATACTGTTTATTGCCTCTATGTACTGTTTTTTCGCGAAAAAAGAAAAAAAGGAAAGTCATGCTACACGATGGGAAATGCCTATCAAGCAACATCATATCCCTTAAAATATTATTGGTCCTCAACCGGTTGTTAGCGGATCCGGGTATGATGCCTGTGTGCAGCAAGCGAACCCCAATTAATATTTGGAAAAAGTGATAAAATACTCTGACTGCTTACAAATCCTGATCGGCATTGCAAAAGCGGTCCACTTCCTGCATACAGGAATCATACCTGGATCCGCCAACAACCATTTGAGGACGAATAATATTTTAATCGACGAACATTTTGTTGTGAAATTGAGCGATTATGGCTTGTCGATCATCACCGAGGAGATTTACAAACGAAAGGTAATTTAGGGTTTGTTTATTATTATTGAGGAGATTTGTAAACGTCATTCAGAATATGGGATCTGATGCTGCACGGCGCGGAAAAATAGTATACAGAGGCGATAGACAATATATAAAATTAAATAAAGAGTATATAAAATTTAAATTATTTAAACGGTATGTAGAGGCAATAAACGGTATATAGAAAACAAAAATTATATTGGAAAACGGAAAAAACAGTATACCGTCATGTTTTGGGCGTGCTTAAGCCCGTCACCTTTTTAGATTTCCCATATGAGAAACTATGCATGCGTGAGAAATTAGGGTTTGTTTATTATTATTGTAAACGTCGATTGAAATATTATTTGTGCCCAACCGGTTATTAGCGGATCGAGGTATGATGCCCGTGTGCATAAAGTGGACCTCCCGATCATAATTTATAAAAAGTGATTAAATATAATGACTGCTTAAAATCCTAATCAGCATTGTCAAAGCGGTTCATTTCCTGCACACGGGCATCATACCTGGATCCGCTAATAATCGACTAAAAACAAATAATATTTTAATCGACGAACATTTTATCGCCGAGTTGAGTGATTACGTTCTCTCAATCATCACGGAAGAGATATATAAGAGAAAAGTAAATTTACTTCTTTGCCCCTCGAAAGATGAGAAATTATTATTCATATGTTTTTTGGTTTCGAAATTGAGTGATTTATGAACAATAATGCTGGACAACCTGAAGGAAAATCCTGACGGCAACTCGACAGGGTTTGTTGTGCATAATTTACAGATAATTAAAGAAACTGAGGAATGATGAATGATGAATACTTATATTAATTGTAATATTTGCACAACAAACCCTGTCTGATTGCCGTCATGAGAAATTATGCGTCCATGAGAAATTAGTGTTTGTTTATTATTCTTGAGGAGATTCGTAAACGTCAAGGTAATTTTACATTTTTGCCCCTAAAAATTAGAAATTATTATGCTTTTTATCTCAAAAGTGAGTGATTTGTAACCGCAAGGTAATTTTTACATTTTTACCCTTGAAATGTGAGAAATTATGCGTGCATGAGAAATTAGGGTTTGCATATTATTATTGTAAACGTCGATTAAAATATCATTGGTCCTCAACCTGTTATTAGCAGATCCAGGTTTGATGCCCGTTTCCTCAATTGGCAATTTACAAACGAAGGTAAAATTTAGCAGTTACTTTAGAAAATAAGAAAGAAAAATTTGTAAAAGATTATGCTTAAATTGCAATAAAGCCCTTCAATTATTGGAAGTTGAAAGAAAGTGTCTCTATTCTTCTATTCTTTTGAAAATTGCAGAAAAAGATTTAATTGCAAAAAATATAACTTTAGAATGATTACGACGACTAAAGTAATAGTGTCGGATTTTAAAAAACGGTAGGTTTCTCTTCTTTTTGCAATTTCACAAAAAATGATTTCTTTTTTTTTTCAAATTTTGCAAATGAAAAATTATGCATATTTTTTTTTACTTTAATATGATGCTACTTTTTCAGGCGAAATGGGAAGATGAAAATGTTCCATGCACAGGGTGAGTTTTTTTTTTACATTATATTTATTTTTTATGAAATTCGTCGACTACTTTCGAATAATTTACTTGAATCATTTCGTGTTAAATTGCACAAAATCACCAAAAATTTTACAGTTTGAATTTTCAATTTTTTTTATTTTAGGGATTCGAAAAATTCAGAGGATGATGTGTACTCATTCGGTTATATAATTTTTGAATCTTTAATGGGGCCTCGATTTAATAAAGGCGAATTTTCCAATATTGATCACTTGGTAATTATTTTTCTATTTTATTTTTCTTTTAATTTTCATAAAATGATTTATCTCTATTGACATGCTAAATTACAAAGATAAAAATGATGGTAATCCATCAGTTAAGATCCCCAAAATCCTAATTAAACATCAATTAACTGTAAATTTTCTAATTATACCTCAATTAATCACCCAATTATTATTTTTAAAACAATTAGGTAATTAATTGAGGTATATTTAGAAAATTTACAGTTAATTGATAATTCCCAAATAAAAACAGAAAATAAACAAAAATGATTTCCCCCTTTTTTGCAGATTAAATGTCTAAATGAAAATGAAGAGAGAGAACTTATACTCGACCCAATTGTAATCAGCACGAGCTCTCACGAGTCTCTTTCAGTAGTTATTTCCATTGCATCGAAATGCGTGCTACTAGAAGCTTCTAGAAGGCCTTCAATAGAAGAAGTGCTTTGGAATTTGCAATATGCATCTCAAGTGCAAGGCACTGCTGACGTGGATCAGAGGTCTGAAGTGAGTTCACAAGTTTGATTGGTAATTTTCAATTAGGTCCTTCAAGTTTTAGAATATTATTATTTGGTCCTTGAAGTTTTAGCAAATTTTTTATTTGGTCGTGTTGAAATTTTAGCAATTTTTTAATTTGTTCTTGAAAAGTTTGGATTGATAGTTTTACGCGCTATCGGTAGGTTCATTGTTTTAGTTGTAATATAAATGCATCTTAATGAACAAATTTTTGTTGTTTTTTCTCTTTTGTGTTGTTTAATTTTGATTCAATAATTTATATGTGTTGATGTTTAATCCCAATCTATAATTAACTATCAATTAATCATCTTTTTTTTAGTAATCTATCAATTAATCATCTTATAATCATAGTATGGCTAATCTACTTTCTTAATAAGGGATAAAATAAATCACTCTTAGTACACTCCTAGTATACCACGAGTTTTTTTAGCGAAACAGTAGAAAGGTATAGAAAACAAGTATACAAAGCAAAAAAATAGTATATAAAATATATATTTTGACAATAAAATAAAACAAAGTATATAAAAAACATAAAACAATATATATAAAAATATTATAAAGAATAGAAAATACTATATAAAACAGAAATATATAGAACAAAAATATAGTATATAGAACAGAAATATAGTATATGAAATATATATTTCGAGAACAATAATAAATAAAAAAGTATATAAAACACACAAAACAATATATATCATATCAATATATATAAAACAAACAATATATAAAATAAAAAAACAATATATATAACTCAACGAGCATTATTCAAAGGTTGACCGTTGACTGAGGTCGTTACTACACATTCCCATATAATAATATATTTGCATAAGACTAATCGATTTATAGTTCATAATTAATTGCACGCTAGTCACCACTCACAACATGACAATTGTCACCATTAAATTGCCCCCAATTCTTCCTCCTTTCCATCATTCTTCTCCACAACAATCTTTGGATTGTGTCTATACGCATATTTGCTCGCCCAAAACACATAATTCAAAAACGAAACCAACCCAATAATAGAAAGCAGCCAATAGAACCTATCAAGGTGACTTTTATTCAAATTAGTCCCTTCTAACCATCCATCTCCTCCATTTCCATTTCTTGTCACCTTATTCACCAATTGGATCAAGAAAGACCCCATCCATGCACTTAACCCTATTATGCAATAGAATATTGAAGTTCCAATGGACTTCATTCCAATGGTAGCCTCGCTATAGAAGAACTCCAAAAGGCCAACAAAAGAAGTCACATCTATGACTCCAACTAGAAAGAATTGAATCACTAGCCAAAATACTGACATTGGCACGCCAGTACCAGCATCTATCAACCCATTGTCTTTCGCCACATTTTTTCGTTTTATTTCTACTAAAGCCGCCACACAAGTGGCTATAGCAGCGAATACAAAACCAATGCCGATACGTTGCAAATGAGTTATGCCCCCTTTGTAACCGGTTAATTTGCGTAGAAATGGAACAATGAACCGATCGTAGATCACAAGTGTGGCCATTTGAAATATTACCTGCATATATGATGTACTTTCTTAGTAATGTTATTTGAATTGTATTGGAAAAGATAGTTATATATATTCTGTAACAGTTCAAAAAAAATGAGATCTATAAATCAAATTTTACCGGTATTATGTCGAGAGTTGCGGGAGAAGTTTTAATTTTGCCGAGCCGGTTGTCCATGGTTGCGCCTTGTTGGACAGAAAACGTTAGGATGAGGGAGAAAGGGAGATATCCAAAAATCGAGCTTATAAAAATAGGAAGCATTCGAAGAATGATTTTGGTTTCTTCGACTTGGCTCGTACTACACAAAGACCAGGCCCCTTTGTCTCCATTTTCGATCAAGGCTTTGTCCAGAAATCTATATATTAAGAATAACTTCGCATTGAGAAAATTATTATTTTAATTAGGCAAGGCAAATATTAGATTAACCTTTTTGATCACCATGCAAATAAAACAAATTGATTGATAAGAAACTAAAGAATTTAACTATTCAATAAAAAGTATGATCATCATATTAACCATCAACATCGTTTAATTTGAGTAATTATATATTTTTTCTTGTTAATTTTATTTTCGATAAAATGAGATTTTTTAATAGTTTGATAATTTTGAAGCTTACTTGAGCCCCTTAGTTTTTGAGAGAACTTCAAGGCCATTAGAACCACCATTTGAAAATTCATCTTCCTTCAAACACTCCGGAAAAAGAAGTTTTCTGTTTCTATATGAAGCTACAAAGACCTGATAAAAAAAAATAAAAACATGCAATAATTAGTTGTTTATCGGTTTTAGTTTAACTAATTAATCTATTATTGGAACTCTTGAAAAAAATATCTAACAATGAATTAAATACCTGTAAAATTCGAGTAAGTGGACTTCCAGTAGGAATTCGATTCCAGTAAAACGGCAAACCACAAGATGATACAACCAATCCAACCAAAACAAGAAGAGCGCACACTGCAAAACCAACATCCCACCCCCGATTGTTCTCGACCCAAACTACGACACTTAACCCCGTGAGAGCTCCAAACGATATTGAGAAAGTGTACCTAATAATAGAAGAAAGAAAATATATTTCAAATAATTGCCTTAAATAAAATACAATATCAGTTAAAGGCATCAATTAACTTAAGGGATCAAAGTCAATTAACTACTAAGTTTATTTGTTTCCTACAATACCAATTAAAGAAGCTGATATTTGAACGTGACTCGATCAGGTCATCACTGTCGAACTGGTCGCCTCCTAAGGAAGCAACAGAACCGCGGAGACAGCCGTCAGCTAAAGTGACCAAGTAGAGACTTGTAAAGAATAGAGCCGAGTTGAAGCCCTGGACTTCTGTGCAATCGTTTGGTGAGTGATTGATGTCGCATGGAGGCGGACGTAACGACTTGATGTGGGCTTGCAGAGCCAGTAATCCATATGCCTATAAGAATATACATGAATGAATACATAAGTTTTTACTGTAAGATCTACATCAAGGTTTGTGCAAAAGATAAAATGGATACAAACACTTAAAAAAAGGCCTTGTACTGGCAGAAAATTTGAGGCAGCATGGTCAATATACATAAATACAGGCGATGGACCACGCTGCCTCAACTCTTTTTTGCCTCTACAAGGCCTTTTTTAGTAGTGAATGAAAAGTAAAAAGACGTCTCAACCGTAATTTATTTCCTCTCAGTTGAAAGAAAGAAAAGGATCAGTGGTAGAATTGAATTAAGAAAAAAATGATGAAAACAACCTTGTAATATTGTTATATTTTATTGTCTTCAACTTTAAGTTTTTTTAAGATTATCTTTTGTTAGTGTCCATAATACATAGCACTTTATACGTCTTTTTTTTTTTTTTTTGACTAAATTTTAAACATTATACTTCTAACTAAATATTGAAGTAGCTAGTTTGAGTGTGACTTCAAATCTAGAATGCATATCCAAAGTTGGAGCTTTGTAAACATTATACATAACATTTTTCTGGAATTAAAACTTTATATTTACCAGGATCTCAAGGGGACCAAAAATGAGAATGGTGGAAACACGTTTGATGTAGGAATCAGAAATAAAGGCCCCTAACAAAGAGAACATGGATATAGCCCCTACAAAATTGGTGGCTGTCGTCGACGAACTCGCGACTCCCATATGCATGGTTCCATGTAAATATCCGACTATGTTTAGCATGTTTGCTATATTCGCCATGTTTGTAAGCCAAACTAAATCTGCACATCAAATTGAGTTTATCTATAACAAATTCAAATTTTTTTTTTATTTATTTGAAAGAAATTATTTGAAATATACAGGCGATTATGAGCTTGGGAGCAGGATAAGTGTTTAGTTCAAAACAATTTTCTCTATATCAAGCATAAAAAATGAATAAAAAAATGACGGATCTTGTGTCCGCATATTCTACGGTGGCCAAATTTTTTTTCTTACTAATTACTTTTATACAAAAAATTTGAGGAGATGTTTTTTTTAACACAAAAACTTCTTCCTATTTTGATGCAAAAAGCGAAGACGGGTTTTTTGAGCTAAATTGCAATCGTTCTTTTATATGATCCTTTGAAGGTTGTGTGTGTGTGTGTGTGTGTGTGTGTGAGAGAGAGAGAGAGAGAGAGAGAGAGAGAGAGAGAGGGGTTTCCATACTGTGAAGGAAGAGAGTAGCTCTTACTCCTCCATGTTTGGCCTTGTCAACTGGATTTCCTCTCCAGTCAACTAGCCCTTGGACTGTCATCTCTTTTGTTCTAACTGTGGAAGATGTTATCTTCTTTTTTAATGGTTTGAGACAGCAAGAGAACAAGTTCTATGATTGCATCTTTCAGTGATATATACATCAACAGAGGCAACATTGTGGACTCCTAATCCTTTATTGCTCAATGGACTGATGTGATCTGTACAGTCAAGTCTTATTCTAAGGCAATCATTGTTGTATAATTAATTAAAAGATAAATTTCATTCTAAGTCACTCAATTTTAGAAAATGATCAAATAAGTCATTCAAATTTTAATTATTCCGCATAGGACACTGAATTTTGAAAAACTATCAAATAAATTACTCAACTTTTATTTGTCTCCTAGAGGTCATTTAACTTTAAAAAATAACTAAATATGTCATCCAATTAATTGAAAGGTAAATGACTTATTTAATCACTTTTTATAAGTTTAGTAACCTCAAGAAGATAATTGAAAGTTGAGTGACATATTTGATAATTTTTTAAAATTAAGTGAGCTCTAAGGAAAATTGAAAGTTGAGCAACTTATTTGGTTATTTTTTAAAATGGAGTGGCATATGGTGAAATTAACCTTTAATTAAATGAAGGAAAGCCAAAACTCGTTAGCTCAAACAGTAAGTAATCTTATAACTTTGTAAGAGTTTTAAGTTTGAATCGTGGCAAACACAATCTTATGTAGCACATACATATATTTCGCAAAGTCTGTCAACCTACAAATTATGGATTTGATCTAAAAAAATTAAATGAAGAAAAATATCAATAGGAACAAGAATTCACAATTTTTCAAAAAATGCATTCCCGTATTTGTTGAAAAACTGATTAATCAAACGAGTTTTATTCAAATGCAATGAACTCTATCAACTAGGTAGTGTCATTAATAACATGTAGTCTATACAACTAGTGAGAAATTATATTTTATTCTTATATATGTCAAAAATGATATCTCAATCTTTAATGATATAAAAAAATTAGTGTGATAGGTATATGATATATAGCTAGTAATATACTATAAATTTCCACAACATTTATATTTTCATAAATAGGGGGATTCGAATGTTGTCTAGCAGAAATTTAAAAAAAATATAAATAAGATTATATATGAGCTCACCCCAATAAGAGAATAAAACACCGTTCATAGTTCTTCCTCATTTTTGGTAAATTGAGGGAAAACATTTGTGTAATGTTATTCTTAATTTTAAAAAAAATACGTGATTCTTTCACATAATTAAGTACATAACTATGTCACCTAGTTTCGGCAGATTCCACGAGACAAAAGGAAAAAGGGAAATTTTATTGTTAATTATTATATTATATATGTAAAACACATAATATAAATTTATAATCAGCAAAAACAAGGACGGTTTAATCTAAAAAAAATGGAGGATGGTTTTGTTGTTCTCGGTTTCACTACAACAAAATCAGATACCTGGCAAGGTGTATTTTTTTTTCATGCATGGATTGTGCCAGAAAGTTCAAACCTTCGCAGATATTTGATCTTCAGGCACAGTCCGTGACTGATATATTCCACACCATGCCTGACTCTCTACTATCAGGCATGGCCCGTACCTGATATTCAATTATTTATACCGCCAAATGGAATTTCAGTGAAAATTTGAAAATGGCTCCAACAAAACCATCAGACACGCAAGAAACCTCCTCCTTTTCTTTAATCTTTCCTAATATGCAATTAAGGAAGGTTGAGTGGGACCACACTCTTCCACATCACAAAGTGTGTACAAATGTTGTAGAAGTCGTGAATCTCTGCTCGGTCGGTGAGATAAGAATCTGAGATTAATCGAATTAATCGGGATTAGTCGACAATTAGTCAAACGATTATTTTAATATAAAATTATTATTTATAATTATAAATTCTAAAATAACACTACAATTTATCAATATATAATAATACATATTCATCCACTAAATAACACGTAAAATAACACTATTAGTTTCTGAAAATTCGTCGCTCATCATTCGAATTGTGAGTCACACGATTAGAACTAAACCTTAGTCATGAAATGGAGTCTCTATCTCTTTGGAAAGAAGCATGAAATATATTATTTTTTGGGTTTTGTTGGAAAAATATCGGTCCAAATAAAAAAAAAATCGCCAAAAATTGGTTCAAGTGATCGGGTCCAAGTTGGACAAAAAAAATTCAAAATATTCGACCAAATCTAATCATTTTTCTAGAGATTTGATATTATTTAGGGATTAATCGGTCCAAATCGGAGTTTTTTGCAATACTATTCTGTACAGAGATTAGAGATTCATTGCGTAGTTAGAATGTGTGTTGAATAGCTCCATTTGCTGATAAGATAAATGAGACAATTTTGAAAGCTTTTTTTGAAACGAGCTGACATAATAATTATGGAAAGCAAGTATTTTCTAACCATATTTTAATGACTAATAAGTTAGTTTGAGAGTCAAATAAATGAATTTTTGAAGTTATAAATATAGAACAATATATTAAAGG
>JAJHPC010000019.1:6868755-6923755 GCA_024447665.1 Juncus inflexus | reverse complement strand
TTTATTATATTATATTATATTATATTATATTATATTATATTATATTATATTATATTATATTATATTATATTATATTATATTATATTATATTATATTATATTATATTATGTGTTATACCATGTTATACAATGTTACACTATGTTATGCCATGCTAAGTTATGTTATATTACATTATAATATATTATACTATATCATATTATGTTATGTAATATTGTATTATATTTTATTATATTATAGTATACAATGTTACTCCATGCTAAGTTATGTCATATTACGTATACTATATTATATTATACTATGTTATGTTATATTAAATCATACTATGTTATATAACATTATACAATATTATATTACATTACATTATATTATATTATACTATGTTATGTTATGTTATGTTATGTTATGTTATGTTATTTTATATTATCTAATATTATATTAACATTATATTATATTCTTATATTGCACAATACTATTTTGTTATGTTGTATTATATTATATTCTATAATATAATATTATGTTCCTTAATATAATATTGCGTTCTATATATACCATATTTATAGCAAATTACAAGACTAGATGTGAATTTAGGAAGACTGGATTACAAGGCAAAGTCGAACAAATTAAGATCATTGTTCATAGCAAATTCTGTGCATTATTTATGGCAAATTACAAGACTGGATTTATAGATTTACACGTGTAATTTAGATTCAGAATGATGACACACTCAATTTTGAACTTGTAAACTCAATTAAAATATTAATGAAAAATATTTTCCAATTTCAATTATTCAAGTAAGAATTTTAAATTAATAGCAACCAATAATAATCTTTACAAATGAAAACTTATGAAAGACAACTTCATATTATCTTGGCCGAAACAAGAATTATGTCTTGTATATCTTCTGTCTTGTATATCTTTCATCATATAAGCGTCAGAAAAACTAGTTTCGTTGTCATCTTTTTTTTCCAAAGAAATTCATATTTTTCTATAAAAATAAAAAGAACATCAATGATAAAAATTAATAATTATTTACTTTCAAAATAAATACATATGTATATTTTACCTGAGAGAAAATGCATTTAAGTTTTGTACCATATGGATTCAATTACATGCCAATCAGCTTATTACTAATTGTTACTGTTCCTATTTTGATTTCTCATTTGCTTACTAAATTTAGCTTCCCATTTACTTGCTAAATTTGCGGTATTTTCAGGAAAATAAAAATAGAGGCTATTAAATATGGAAACTGACTTAAAAATCAGTCAGGATATTGTATGTATGATTCCAAGATTGGAAAGCTAATTAAAGAACCGGAGATGGAGCAAAGATATTGGAGAGAGAAAAGAAAAAAGACAAAATAATTAGACTCGAAATTATGACTTTACTCTTTTATCATTTAATTTATATAGAAAAAACATCTATAATACTTCACTTTCAGACTAATCTGAATCGTTAATCAAAACTAATATTTTTAATATGGAATGTTGTAGACAAGCTCTAATAATAATACCTATAAATTCTAATAAAAATTTACAAAAAGCCCACTAAATTTTATGTTGAAGAAAAAACACCATAGTTTTGAAATTGGAATTGGGATCGGAGTGGTTCAATAGTCAATACCCACGGAATGGAAATCATCGACTCGGATCGAAATTGGCCGAGTGGAATCTGAGAATTGAATTTTCTTTAAAAAGTGTTATTTTGATTTAAAAAATTGGAAAACATATATATTTCAAAAATATATAATGGAAGGACATAAATATTGATTAAATATAAAATCCTAAAACTCGTGATTCTGAGTTGTCCGCTGACTTTTTGCCGAGTTTGAGTTGGGTGGGCTCTTCTGATAAAATTTCGGATTTAATAATTTAAAATAATAGCCCTAAAAAAGAGATTCATTCATGCATTTATTTAGAGTTTAAAACCGTGCAACATAATAATGGCCCCCTTAATTCAGGGACTATTTTTTTTTTATACCATTATTTCCCAAAATAAATCAATACTTGCCACTGTTTTGAAAATAATATGGTAACTACCATTTCCGCCACTATTAGTGGCGGAACAACTTTTGTTCCGCCACTAGTAGTGGCGGAACAGATAGATTTTCAGTTCTGCCAAAAACGGTCCATTTGACGCACTAAACGTGGTTAATTAGTATTAAAAATCTTGTTCCGCCACTACTAATGGCGGAACATGTTAAAATATTTCTTTACCCCCACTTAAAGATTAACATGGCTCATGAATGGGCAATTAGCGTAAAAATTGAAGAATTACTATGTTCCGCCACTATTAGTGGCGGAACAGGTGCATATTTCAGCCACTCCAATTTTGTAACGGTTCTTTCCTAAAAACCGTTACTAATTACATTCTTAGTAACGGTTTTTCCTAAAGAACCGTTACAGAATTGTAAAAAAAAAAATCTATTCATGCATATTTGTAACGGTTCTTTAATAAAAACCGTTACTAATTACATATTAGTAACGGTTTTTTTCTAAAGAACCGTTACAGAATTGTAAAAAAAATAATCTATTTATGCATATTTGTAACGGTTCTTTAATAAAAAACGTTACTAATTACATATTAGTAACGGTTTTCGGTAAACAACCGTTACAGATTGTTTATGGTTTAGGAAAAACCGTTACTAATATGTAATTAGTAACGGTTTTTATTAAAGAACCGTTACAAATATGCATAAATAGATTTTTTTACAATTCTATAACGGTTCTTTAAAAAAAACCGTTACTAATATATAATTAGTAACGGTTTTTATTAAAGAACCGTTACAAATATGAATGAATAGATTTTTTTTTTTTACGGCTCGTAACGGTTCTTTATGAAAAACCGTTACTAATAATGTAATTAGTAACGGTTTTTATTAAAGAACCGTTACAAATATGAATGAATAGATTTTTTTTTTTACAGTTCTGTAACGGTTCTTTAGGAAAAACCGTTACTAATAATGTAATTAATAACGGTTTTTAGGAAAGAACCGTTACAAAAATGGGTTTTTTAGGCGGAACATAGTGGTCGAAATATGCACTGTTCCGCCACTAATAGTGGCGGAACATAGTAATTCTTCAATTTTTACGCTAATTGCCCATTCATGAGCCATTTTAATCTTTAAGTGGGGGGTAAAGAAATATTTTAACATGTTCCGCCACTAGTAGTGGCGGAACAAGATTTTTAATACTAATTAACCACGTTTAGTGCGTCAAATGGACCGTTTTTGGCAGAACTGAAAATCTACTGTTCGCCACTACTAGTGGCGGAACAAAAGTTGTTCCGCCACTAATAGTGGCGAAAATGGTAGTTACCACATTATTTTCAAAACAGTGGCAAGTATTGATTTATTTTGGGAAATAATGGTATAAAAAAAAAAAAGTCTAATTCAGGAGTTTACTAGTTAATTGACATTTTCCAAATTATTTGTATATTAAGCCCAATAAAACCCATTATTAACTAAAGGCCTTCTAACTAAGGCTCATGATTCATGAACATTTAACACCAACATTATTCTCTTTGTTCTTCTCTTCATATCGGATCAAACAAAATTCCCGAAAAACAAACCAAAAAAATGAGATGGAGATGGCCAAGACTAAGATCATCTCCTCCTTCCTACTCTCTGCCTCTGTTTCCAACAAAAAAGAGAACCCCAAAATTCCCGAATGCTCGCAAAATCTCACGCTTAATCCCTTCGAACAGTCTCTTTCGCCTTTTGCTTCTCCTCTGTTTTCTCGCTCTCATCCCTCCTCTCTTCTTCCATTTCCGCCTCCGCCATTTCCACAAGGTCCCATTCATGAATGAATAATTACACTGTCATTATTTGGATGATTGAAATGTTTGTAATTTTTGTGATTTAACAGGTGCAATTGAGAAAGTGTGGATGGATTGAGAACCCACCTCTTGTATGTGCTCATGGTGGAGATTCAACCAAGGCAACTCCAAACACGGTATTATTATCTATTACTATCTAATCAATAAATAAAACTTAGTTGGTACCCAAATTTTAGTTAGTACCCAAATTTAGTTAGTATCCAATTAACCCTCCATTGCTCAATTAATTGCATTTTAATCCAATGCATTAAATTAGCAAGCTCAATTGTACAATTACCCAAATTTAGATGGAAGCTTTTAGAATTGCGCTGCAATCTCATGTGGATTGCATAGAAGCGGATGTATCGCGCACCTCTGATGGATTCTTGGTTGCTCTTCATGACAGGTTACTACTAATTTTCGTTATCTAACTTTTTTAAAATTTGCATGAAAACCCCTCTCTTATTATAAAAATGCGATTCCATCTCCCCTCTTGTGAGCACTTAATTGTTTCACTATCATTGCCAATAAAACAATCGTATTTATAGAAAATAGAGAACTTTGCAAAGAGCTCTTCATTACAGGAAATTATAGAAAGCCCCTCCGTTCGTTTGAAATTCCAAAATTAATATTTTTTAACAAAATTAATTTAATTTACTCTTCCACCTTCTCCCTAAAAAAATAATTATATATGAATTATAAATAATTTATTTTATTTTTACAAATTTTTCCTGAGAAAATGTTACGTGGTGTTGGTATTATTGCATGAAAAATTGCATTTTTGCCCTCAAGAGATTTCTAATTTATTTGTGACACAGTTAGGGATCTACAGAGAATATCTGGTAATGAAACTGCAAAAGTTGGATACATGACATTTGATCAGGTGATATTTTCATTTTCATTTTGATATTCATTATTTTTTCTTTTGATTTATTGTAATTTATTGCAGATAAGAGAAATTCATAAACAAGGAGTTCCATTGGTTGAGAATGTATTGGATGTAAGTAAATATGTTTCTTTAATTTGTTAATTTTATTTTTGTGTTATCTTTATTTTTATATTTATTTATTTATTTTATTTTTATTTTTACTTTTTTACAGTTGATATCAAAATCAGTGACTCAAGTGATTCTAGATATTAAAGTGGGCCCACCATTATATGAAAAAGACTTGGCCAATGATATTTTATCTAATGTGAGTTCAAATTCAAATTTTTAAAACTAATAAAAAAATAAATATTTTTTTTAATTCTCTTTTCCGCTGTACAGGTGAAAATCAATGCGTGCAAAAATTGTTTGATTTGGGCTAAAAGTGACAGCATTGCAATCGATGTTATAAAGTTATCACAAGATATTGATGTAAAAAAAACAGAATTAGAAAAAATAAATGAATAAATGAAATAACTCCATTTTCAAGGAGGTAATTAAAATATGAAAACATTATTTATTTTGTTATAGGTTGGATATATCATTATGAAGGATTTCAAAACAGGCAGTATGAGTAAATTGGGGAGAATTAAGGGTGCTCAAGTTGGGGGCGTTTATCATCCCTTAATTAATGAAAAGCTTGTTAGAATCTTGCACCGGTATTACATTAAATTAGATATGGGTTTTATATTTTTAGAATTTTTTAATAGTTAGCGGACAAACTGAGAGCATTTTTGACAAGCAAATTGAGTTAATACTTAATATTATTTCTATATCTTAAGGCCTAATAATAAAGCTTGGGCCAAAAAGGGGTATTTATCAAAATTAAAAAGCGCTCTCAATTTACCATCTTTTTTTAAGAAAAAGAAAAACCATGGTTTTGTTTGTAAGGTTTATTTTGTCATAATTCTATGAATAATGTGATTAATTAATATTATTTCTATATATTAAGGCCTAATTTTATAATATTTTAATATTATTTCTATATTAAATTATTTTAATATAGAAAGAATTTAATATTAAAATAGTTTAATATTATTTCTATATAAAATTGAGAGCATTTTTGACAAACAAATTTAGTTAATAATATTATTTTTATATCTTAACTCTTAAGGCCTAATAATAAAGTAATCTTTCGACCAAAATGGGTGTTTATCAAAATTAGAAAGCATCTCAATGTACTAGCTTTTATTAGTAAAAAGAAAAACCATTGCTTTGTTTGTAAGGTTTATTTTGTCATGGTTCTACGAATAACATGATTAATTAACAATAATTGTGGTGTTAAAATAGGAAAGGGGAGAAAGTATACGCATGGACAGTTGATGATGCACACTCAATGAAAAGAATGCTTTTTAAGAATGTGGATGCAATTGTAACAAGCAACCCTTCTCTACTAAAAAGTCTCATGCAAGGATTAAGAAACGAGTGCCTTGAAGAAGGGTTTTTCTTGCCTTAAGTTAGTATGATTCAATGAGGATGTATAACTGGACTTTGATTAATAAATTATGCAAGAGATGTTAAAGCTTTCCGTATTTATCAAAAAAGAAAAAAGTTAGGATGATTGTAGGAAATTAGATGACTGATAATATGTGAAATACAGGTTTTCTAGTTATGAAGGTGTTTCATTGCTTTTTGGCAATTTTGGGTAGGGTTTTCCTTGCCTTAATTTTTCAAATTTTGAAGTTTTTTAAGGATGAACGAGTTTTGATTTGCGGAGGCCCTTTTTGTAATTTTAATAAAATTTTGTCACTGCTAGAAAAATCCTTGTGAATTTGATTACACCCGTAGTCAAAATAACTAAGTTGTTGTTCTCTTTTCTCAGCCTCTAACTAAATTTTTGTCTGAAAAATAAACAAAAAACAAAATAAATTTTACAAATGCAAACTTTCATGTTTACCCCTAAAAAAACCTCAAAATATCAAATATAATCCTCATAACTTTATGCTAGCACATCTATAGAACATATCAACCTCTTGTGCAAATCTCTCCAAACAATACAGGCCTTTCTTTCCGGAGTGATTTAACTGGTCATATATAATTGCATAAATTTATGAATTTGGAGAGTAATATTAGAAATAAAATATTGTTGGAATTTTTTCTTTATTTTGAATTTCATATTATTATGGTTCCATTTTTTTCCTTAATAAAATATGTTAATACAAACTATAAAAGAAGATGTATAAAAATGATATGCTCATTAATTTATACATTACGACTTATTTTTCATCTCTCTTTGACCATTCTAAAGAGACCTATTGTCAATTTTATCTCAGTCTGTGGATCAAATTTTTTGAAATCCATTTAAATTATTATCACAATATCACATGGTCAGTTAGATTAATATTTCGCTTTATATCTCCAATTATGTGAGAACTATAATATCAAATAAAATTGTAGGGAATCCATAGCCATGTACGTTACATGCGCAACGGAACCTATGGATTCAACCCGCCCTAGGATCATCGTTAAGGGAATAAAAGTACGAGATTAGCTATTAAAATTTATACCTCGGATCTTCCTGATCCGCGAGACGAAGAATGGATGTAGGTCTAAACTTTTATGACGCGCATCCTTCTCCTTCCTGAAGCTCGACTCGAACGAACTCCTTGCTTCTCCTAGGGATGAAGAACTGATCGCTCTCTAGTCTTCAAAGCAGAAGACCTCTACTCGTATCCACGTCGAACTTCAGATGCACGGTAACCGGACTCGGCTAGACGAGTCCGAAAATACTTTCCGAAAATAACTCAAAACTCTCTCTCTCTCTCTATTTCTGTGTATGACGACTTCTAAAGCTTGAGGATTGTCTGTTCAATAGAGAGACACTGCCCTTCTATTTATACTAGAGAGAGAGGCGAATGATTGCTCAGTTACCATAACTAAAAATCCTAATATGCACCTATTCCGTTGCCAACACAATAAGTATTTCCTTAACATAATACTTAGTAGCTAAGGTTATTACAGTTTTCATATTTATTCTGTTGGGAATGGAACTATTCCGTTGCCAACGGAATGATGCTGTTTTGTTCAATCAATTATCCAATAATTGATTATTTCGTTCACTAATTTATACATCATATGTATAATCATTTTTGAGGTATTTTCATCCCGTACGAATGGAGTTCATTGTGTGACCATGTAGGTTCCATTTAACGCTGGCAATGATCTTCTAAAGATCGTAAGTCATGAGTAACCTCTAGACTAATGTCATGACTACCCAGAAATCATAAACCTATATGAATAGACACTTGCTTATTCCTTTTGTTCTATGATATATGTCTTGATCACAAGGCTTGGTAATATGTCATCCTTGAGTTTGATCAAAGTCTCTTTTTTTATCGAGAATTAGACTGAATAAATACAAAATGATATTAACAACACATGTTAATCTATTTTGAGCATGGCCATGCATTTTCTTATGTCCTAGTTCATCAGGAGGTCCAGAGATATCTCCCTCTTATCGAGAGGAACAAATCCCATCTTGGTCACTCACATTCCTCGTCGTGATTCAGTGCATACCTAATGATGACCCTAATGATCATCCCGTTACGGATGATGTAAGATCATATTAAAGTATGCAGTTCATCATACAGAAATCAATGGTGATCTCAGGTCGTAGGAACAAGCACACTATTTATATGAGAATCACTAATGGCATATACCATAGATATTCTTATAGTGTGGTCAGTTCAGTACGTGTTCTCTAATACATACCTATATTCCAGACTTGACATCTCTATGTCCATGATTAGCAGAACATGATCATCCAGTCTGCTAATATACTAGTGTAGATATGTAGCTTCTTACTTGAAGTATGTTTATCTCTATAAACATCCCATATATCACTAGGGACAATTTAGAATGTCATTCGTTGGTTCATAGTTCTACTATCAGAATCACGTATTCTGATGACTTAAACCTGAAGTGTCATTCATGGTCAATCTAATATATTTAAATATATTAGTCACCCATACACACAATCATATATGAACTAAATAAACGTGTTTCTCATAATCTAATCTCTAGTCCAACACTTTGGCCTAAGACATAATTCCTTCAAAAATTTTATAGTATTAAAAACTATATTATATTACTTAATGTATTACGGATTTAAAAAAAATGTGATCAATTTATACATAACTTGTATCATTTTAATAACTAACAAAATAAAACAATAAAAAGAAAAATAGTGATGATATTTTTTTTTATAAAATGAGTCATGTTATATTTTTTTATGCATAGTAAACATATTTTTTATGGTCGTGTTATTTTAGCTACACATATTTTTTATGCATAGTAAACTCATATTAGGACTACACATATTATCTTAAAAAAAATTATGCTGGAGTTCTTTTGATGCTCAAATGTTACTACAACTCTTAGTACAAATAAATTATTGTCATGGATAAATTATATGAACAACATATTTATCATATTTGCAACTCAGAATTCTGTAACCAATTCTTGGGGCATGAAATAATTGAAACTTCAATATTTCAAGTGTTATAAATTCATGGCTAATAAATCGAGACTACTATAAGTGATCTTACATAATCGAAAGATCAGTAATACTAATGTACTATGAACTATACCAATATTTATTTTAATCGTAAAATGCATACCTTAATTGGACCTGCAAATTATGGGCTTACTTTGTCAATAGAAAGCGACATGGAATCCAGCGTTTCACATCTCTCCAAAGTATTTAACATCGAGTTAATTCAATACATAATGAAAATGTAAATCTATAAGAAAATATTTCAAATTAAACCATACACACCCATGAAATGAAATGCAGGATTAGCAGAATTTATTGTCTTTAATCCCTAGATTAAATATTGTTTCTAATACTTAGACATAATAATTGAGTTTGGTAGAAATATTTGTCTCTTCATATTTTCATCACGAATATCATCCTTTCATTTACCTCTTTTTTTATTCCATCCCCATCCCCATCCCCATCCCCATCCCCATCCCCATATCCTTATTCCTCTCTTCATATTTGGTTTTTTGAAGCGTATTAGTTGGATAAAGAATGACACAACAGGAAATCACATACTGATTATCTTATATTTCAGTTTGTTATACTAAAATTTTGTTGACTACCGACAAAAGTAGTTTACATTTAAGTATGTGGTAATAAAATTCTGTTTTAGCAGAAGAATTTACATTTTATTTAGTTACAATAAGAGCTTATTTTCTATCAACATTAGTTGTTCACATTTCAGTTAGTTAAAAAGTTTTACTATGTATCCATATTATGAATTTACATTTCAGTTATTTACAAAAAAAAACATTCTATCACGAGATAGATTATTCAACTTTCATAATACTTACAATATATTGTTTGAGACTAAAAATATATATATTTTCTTATCAAAGTTACTTACGATTTTTTAAATAAATATATCATATTTTATAATGAACATTTAGAAGTTCAACAAAATATTTTTCCAAATTTTATGATCATTCCATATAATTATGAATAAATTTCGTAAAATACACGAAATATTCTAATTATATGTGAATGAATTTCAATAATATTCACACTATAAAAATATAAATACATAATTAAATTACAAAGAATTTTGATTATATGCAGAAAAATATAAATACTTAATTACATTACTCGCAGCGAAGTGGGGATATACTCCTAGTAAAACTCAAGGGGGAGTCTAATTTTTTTTCGTATAAAATTACTGTTCCAAAATTTAGGACTTTATCCAAAAAAATTTACCCCAAAACCTCTATTTTGCACCTAATTTCATAATAACACAGATTAAAAAAAAGCAAGTCGACGTGATATAGATATAGGGCGTTGTAAATTCATTTTTTATTTTAGGCATTTTGGACATTTAGAGATTCAATTTTTAAATTTAACACTACCAAGTTCTATTTCTACCTTTTTATCAAACAGAATTCAGAAAGGAAGGGAAATGCTTGAATCTGATCATTCATTATCCAAGAAAAATTAACCCCACTTATCAGCCTCTCAAACAGGGACTTGAGTTCTGAAGGAACAAATAGTATTGTTCAGATGCTCCATCTATATGTTACATACTGAAATTTAAATTTTCTTTCTTGCATTTTTCTTTTTTTGCTAAATAAGCTAGTAATTTTTGTATTACTTTTGATCTTTGTACTTTTTGAACTTTTAATTGTAATTTGGAACAATTGAAGGAGGTGTCTATTGTCATTCAACAAGAACTAGTAAGTTCATAGAACTCAGTATGCAACAAAAATTAAGATTTGAATTTCTTAACACGTAACCATTGTATTCCAGCTTACATGGATCAAATAAAACTCAGTATGTAAAGAGCCTGATATATAAATAACTAAAAACAATAACTCAATAATATTTAATTAAATTTAAAATGAGACGCTATTATTTACAAATCTCTCCATAAAAAATTATCTGTTCAACACATATTTAATCTAATACTATAATAATCACATTAATTTCATTTAAAAAAACAAATAATAATAACTTATGAAGTGTCTGTCCTTAGCCCGCACAAAGCATCCAAAACTGTCAAAAAAAATGATGTAGTTATCAAAACTGATCTAAGAAGAAATTATAATAATAAAATAATCTCCTCCTGTTTGCATAAAAATAAACTATTATAAAGAAAAGAAAAAAAGAGGAAAACATACCACTTTATGGAAATAGCAGTGGCATGTGGCAGTCCTTCTCACTATCTCATGAACTGGACCCGCTGCATTAATTGAAACAAATTTAAGACAAAAAATATTACAATTACAAAAATATTTCAAAATTTACTAAAGTGTCGGACTTGTTTTATTCAAAACAAGTTTGATACAATAATACTAGTGAAAGAAGCACATTTTCAATTGTTTCTTGTAGTAGTACTTCACTTTTTTTCATTAGAAATAAGTTTCCGCATAGTTAGTGTTCTCTTTTGTAAAAAGTTGAAGAACCAGTTTAAGAACATTAATAAATAATAAAAAATAGATAAATAAGTTTCTAATAATAAGTTTTTGTACCATACTTTATTTTAGTACTTCAATTTATTTATGAGAAGTTTTATTTCTGAGAAGCTGGTAATTACAAATCATTTCTGAGAAAACAATCTTTACTTTTCATATTAGATTAACAATTGGATTTGTTTATAATAATTTGGATTTTTTTTTTTTTGCAAAATAGCACTTTTTTGGAGAATAATTAATCAGATGGCATTTTTTTCAAAATATTTCAACAGATAGCACTTCCGCCAGACCCTCTGGCGAAACTGAAGTAGTTCCGCCAGAGGGTCTGGCGGAACTAGGGAATTTTTTTGTTGTTGATCCCGGCCATTTGGCACCCTTAAATACGCTTAATTAATGAAAAAGGCTAGTTCCACCATAGGGTCTGGTGGAATTAGGTAAAATTTATTTTTGGCCCAATTTGAACGGTGAAACTGGCCAAAAAATAACGAAAATATAGGTTCTGCCAAACCCTCTGGCGGAACTGAAAAGCATTTTCAACTTACAATCTGACCAAAAAAATTCAAAAAAACAGACTAGTTCCGGCAGGCTCTTTGGCGGAACTACAACGAAATAACAGGTTCCGTCAGATGTTCTGGCGGAACTAGACCATTTTTTTCAACTTACAATCTGACCCAAAAAAAAAAATGGTCTACTTCCGCCATACCCTCTGGCGGAACTAACTAGAAATAACTAGTTCCGTCAGATAATCTGGCGGAACTCATTTTTTCCAACTTACAATCTGATCCAAAAAAATAAAAAAAAATGGTCAAGTTCCGCCAGAGTGTCTGGCGGAACTAGCTAGAAATAACTAGTTCCGCCAGAGGGTCTGGCGGAACTAGACCATTTTTTTAATTTACGATCTGACCCAAAAAAATAAAAAACATGGTCTAGTTCCGCCAGACCCTCTGGCAGAACTAGCTAGAAATAACTAGTTCCGCCAGAGGGTCTAGCGGAACTAACCATTATGTTTTTTTAAACCCTCATTTAAATCCGTCCGACCCTCAATTTAACCCTACCCGTCCCTTCCAAAAAAAAGAGCAAATTTGTGGGCGGAATTTCAGGCGTTTCTAGAGAAATTTAAAGAGGAAAAAAGGGAGAAATTAAAGGAAGAGAAGAAGAAGTTAGAAAGAAAAAGAAATATATAAGTTATTTGATTTGATTTTGAGTTTTGATTAGTTATTTTTGTTGATTTGGTTGAATTGAAATTAGTGTGAAATAAGTTTTGATTGAGTGAAATTAGTGCGAAATAGGTTTGGATTTAGTGAGATTAGTTTGAAATTGGTTTAAATAGGTTGATAGTATTGAAATTTATTTGAATTGTTGTTGATTTGTTTAGAGAAGAAGAAGAAGAAGAAGAAGAAAAAAACAACGAGAAAAAGAAGAACAAGGAGAAAGACTAAATTTTTCATCAAATTTATTCGGCATGAAATTTTTTTATTATTAATTTTTATTACTTAGTTATTTTAAGGAAAAATATAATATAAAGTTATTTAGTAATATATTTATTTATAGTAATTGTTTAGGATATTTTTTAATATATAAAATTTTTGGTATTAAAAAAAAGAATGAAGCAATTTGTTTATTTTTGTGTTAAATAGTATGTTTATTTAGTATGTTTATTTAATTTTCATTATTTAGTATTCTTAAGAAAAAAAATATAATATAAATTTGTTTAGTAATATATTTATTTATAGTGATTGTTTAGGGTTTTATTTTTGACTTATACTATTATTGCTATTACAAAAAAGATTGAAGCAATTTGTTTATATTAAAAAAATTGAAGTAATTTATTTATAGTAATTGTTTAATTATTTTTTATACTAAAAAAATAAAATTTGTATAGGGATGTCATCTAGGGCGGATCTAGTCGGGCGGATTGGGGGAAGACTCCTATAGTTGAGCCAGAAGGTCTGGTATATCGTTCACTGAAAGAATTCCAGGATGATCACAGAACCGTGTGTTTCAGCCAACCGGACAGCACCAAGACTAAAGCAAAAGGGGTTTTCCGATACAGGCAACATCATATTAATGTATTGTATTTAAAATTATTTCTATATATCTATTTATTTAATTATGTAAAAATAATTTACTTATATTTTTTGTTTCCGCATGAGCCATGAAATTATTAGTTTGAGCCATATTTTTCGAGTGCGCGTTTGTTACGAACACAGAGGATCGGTTATATACCAATCGATGGCATACTGATAACCACTATATATATCCTCCCTTTATTATATCATACAAAACTTTCTTAGTTTTGGATCGACACTTGCCCGGAATGTGAAATCCTAGTACTCTAGCATTGTTTCATGATCAAAAAATATTTAATATTCATTTTAGACACGCAACGCAATAAATAACTTATTATTTGATATTCTTTGCTCAAGACACTATATATATATCCTTCCTCTATAATATCATACAAAAATATCTCAGTTTTACATCAACACTTCCCCGAAATACGAAACCCTAGTACTCAAGCACCGTTTCATGATAAAAAAATGTTTAATTTTCATTTTAAACACGCACCGCTATAAATAATTTTTTATTCGAAAAGCTTTACTCCAGACACTTTATATATCCTCCCTCTATTATATCATACAAAACTTTCTTAGTTTTGGATCAACACTTGCCCGGAATGTGAAACCCTAGTACTCTAGCACAGTTTCATGATCAAAAAATATTTAATATTCATTTTAGACACGCACCACAATAAATAACTTATTATTTGATATTCTTTGCTCAAGACACTATATATATCCTTCCTCTATAATATCATACAAAAATATCTCAGTTTTACATCAACACTTCCCGAAATATGAAACCCTAGTACTCAAGCACCGTTTCATGATAAAAAAATATTTAATTTTCATTTTAGATACGCACCGCTATAAATCACTTTTTATTCGAAAATCTTTACTCCAGACACTTCATTTATCCTCCCTCTATAATATCATATAAAAATTTCTCAGTTTTACATCAACACTTTCTCGGAATGCGAAACCCTAATACTGAAGCACCGTTTCACGATCAAAAAACGTTTAATTCTAATTTTAGACATGCAAAAATATATATTGATCAAAAAACGTTTAATTTTTATTTTGTCCTCAAACGATGAACACGCAAGCAATAGAGCAATCGAATAAATAAAAACAAGACACAGTATATACCTCTGATTTTGGTCGCGCCTACATCCGTAGTTGACGGCATCGCATACATCGCTCCCTTGCGTCTAGTACCATGAATCTTCTATGGAGTTGGTCGCACGGCGGTCATAGGTGCAGCGGTCGGGGCTGGTGAGATAGGCGAGGCACCTTTTCTTCCTGGGCATTGATTGGCGATATGACCAACCTTGTCGCAAAAGTACACGTCAATTTCATCATGTAACACTCGCCAGCATGGTGCTTATGACATATCGGGCATTGTGGTTGAGGCACATGCCTATGAAGAGGTTGCTGCTGTTCGCGATTCTTGTTCTACTCAGGTTCATGAGAAGAATCTGGTCGACGTGGTTTGTTCGCCTTCAACTGTTAAATCCTCGCCTTCTTCTTGGCTATGGCACGCTGCAACTTTGCCTCCACAGATAAAGCCCTGTCGGCAGCTTCTGAAACACTCATTAGTCCCCGTTCCTCCATGAGTAGGCTGATTTCGGGATCTAGACCTTTCACGAATAAGCACACCATCTCCTTCTCATCAGTTGCGACAATTCCGGCTAACTTGGAAAGGCGGTCGAACTCCCGCGTATAATCCTCCACACTCATAGATCCCTGAGCTAAAACATCGAACTGACGACGACGTTCATCGGTCATAGAAAGCACGTTCGAACAAATCCCAAGCAATCAGCTCGCCATGCTCCTCGATGCATCGCTTGGACTTCAAATCCCACCAATCACTCGCTTGACCCAAAAGTAGCAGGGAGGTCAACCGAACCTTCTGATCCTCCGGGACTGACACTGCAGCCAACTTCTTCTTCACATCCTGGATCCACACGGTAGCTGCATCAGCACACCCAGTTCCATCGAACTGATTCGGTCGCGTGCGCATGAAGGATTGATGGTAATCCGGTGTTGCACGTTCTGCTCGGGTAGGCGCAGGATTTTGAACCGAGTGTTGAACAAGTCCGTTAACTACGGACACCAGCTGAGTGAGAATCGTCACGGAATCATTAGCACCTTGAGAACCTCTAGCACCAGTGGTCGTCACCTCAGGACTCATATCGTTCCCGTTGTCGTTGTTGTTGTTGTTTCTGGTATTCACCATTTTTCTCCTAAAAGTTTGCGGAAGCTAATTAAGTACACAATAATCTACACACAACATTTCAAACAACAGAGCAACAAAAATATATTAATCAAGGAAAATTCCC
This sequence comes from Juncus inflexus, assembly GCA_024447665.1. Classification (NCBI taxonomy): domain Eukaryota; kingdom Viridiplantae; phylum Streptophyta; class Magnoliopsida; order Poales; family Juncaceae; genus Juncus; species Juncus inflexus. The sequence continues at coordinate 6,907,670 of JAJHPC010000019.1, read as the reverse complement.
AACCCACACTCTCTCACCGCTTAATAACTTTATTTATTAAGTTATCTGTTTAATTTATTTAAAATCCGTGGATCAATGCTCTTGTACCATTATAATTGTCACGCCCCAAAACCTAAATCTAGGGTTTAAAATGGGACAACCGCCGTAGTCGTAACTAGTCCAATGACATCATTTATTCAAAATCAACTTAAAATATTCTAACTTACTATAATAGAAAATAAAGTACTTTTACATAATAATAAGTAAAGATAAATATGTCGCCGCTCAAGATATCCCAAAGCTCCCATAAATCCGCTAACCTGGGCCAACAATGAAACAATAAAGAGAGGGTGAGTACATGGGTACTCAGTTAGGGTCAAATGAAATAAACAAAGCCCAGCCTCCTTCGGATTATTATAATAATATTATTATGTTCATACTTATATAGATACATATATATTCTGAAGCTTCTTAACTTCTCCTCACATTAATCTCTCCTTTAAATTTATTTATCTTTAATTCTTATATTCATTAATTAATCATCATATTTTCACATTATTACTTTATCTTCTTCTCTTCTATTTTCCTCTTTACCGCTAGGTCGCTCAGGATCGCTACCTGAGATGCCCCAACGTTAAGCGCATCCAGATTCTCTTGACCCGGAAGGAAGTGCCCGAGATCGCTACACGGGAGACTCTTGACGCCCGAAACCTCGCTCAGGATCGCTACCTGAGATACGGCACTTATTCCGTCAGATCTGACTTCTCTCTTCTCTTTTCTTTTCTTTTCTTCTTTTATAAGTTATTATCTTATCTTCTTCATTTTATCTTACATTATCTTATATTTTCTTTTATCTTGTCTTATTTTATCTTGTATTAATTTATTAATAATTTTATATTATCTTCATTTATTTTTATTTTTATTTTTATTATCTTAACATAAAATATATTTTATAATCCATATATATATGTATATATAATTATAATTGATTTAACCCTCTATTATTTATTAATTTAACAACCCCCAAGTTTAAACCACACCAATAACAAAATATATCAAGGGGATAATATATATATCGGCACGAAAACATAATATATCAAGCAGAACAGAATATATTAATAGCGGGACCGAAGGAGGATCAAATCGAAAATTCCCTAACCTGGATGAGCAAGCAATTAACTCCGATCCTCAATCTTGCGCAGCTGCAACTCTTACTCTTGTTTCCTCCTCAGTAGATGCTCCTTCCTCGACTTCATCTTCTAAGGTGCCGGAGGCTATAATTTATTAATAGCCTTGATCACAAACCAATTTCACACAATAATAACACACGACAAAACAACCAATCTAAATGCTTATGAATGCATATGCACTTACAAAAAAAAAATATAACTCAAATGTTGACATAGATGGCATAAATAGATTTCTGGTGTCAGAATGATGAAAATCGACTATTTATTTGTTAAAAACAGATTTACGGTTCAAGAGATATTAACAAAACAATATTCAGAATTTTAATCCCAATTTCTCAAAATCCGGATCTGACCAGATCCGAACCAGTGACCCAAATCCCAGTTTTTCTGACTTAAACTTCAGTTTCTAATTTCCCCATATTTGTGTTCTCAATTTTACAGTAATTAATATCCAGAATTTGATACAAGGTCCCAAATTTGCACCCAGAACAACCAAGGCAGGAAAAAAAATCTTATAATAAAATCATGATAGGCAATATTGAAATCATTTGATGTGAAACTAACAAATCTAATTAACATTGTTTTATATAATATAAAAATAATGTAAACAACTAAATCAATATTTTGATTTTTGTCAGCAAATTATGATGAGATATGGAAAAAGTCATGCATGCTAGTAATGAAATAACATTACATAATCATGAATCAGTAAATAACTACTACTAATATTTTTAAAAATAATAGATCCCAATAATATGTATTATAGGAAAATTATTGACTAATTAAAATCACTAATATGCACTTAACGCTTTTAAATATAAATTATTAGTGGGAAATATGAAGGGCAAAAAGGGGTACCTTTAGCAAGGAAGATAAGAGGCTTGCTCTTTTCTTGTTGTCTGACGCACAAAGCAGAAAGAAAGAGAAGAGGAAATGAGGTGGAGGCGCAGGAAAGAAGAAAAAGAAGGAAAATAACAGATGATATTTATATATGGATGGAGAGAGGCCAAATAATGTACCGGGTGGTTTAGGGTTTTGATACACAAATGGAAACAATAAAATGTAGCAAAAAGGATTTTGAATACGAAATAAAATGGAAATAAATATCAACTAAATCAGAAATAAGTACCCACAATAAATCAAAAGGCAAATATTCTAGAATTATTAGGAAGGATATTATGCTGAATAATTTAGACATAATTATGATAGTTACGACAAAGTTGGAAGGTAGTCTGAATTGATTTTTTTATGAATGCATAGAGAAATAAAACTTAAGAGGATTGTTAAGAAGCTTCATTTTTATAAACTCAGTTGCTATATTATATTTTAAAATAACTAATATGATAATATAATATTTAAAAATTTATTGAAGGTAAAATTTATAAAATCATCAAAATGCCCCTAATGCAATAAATGAAAAAGTTAAGGTATGTTACAATTTTGCAAAAGGGACCAATTCTTGGTAATACTCATCTATAGCAAGGTAATTTGGTACTATTCATTTGTTTAGACCCAGTAGATTAAGTTGTTTTAATTTATGATCAACTCAAAGGGTAACTTGGTAATATTCATTTGTTTATTAGTTTATTCAAACACAATAGATTAACTATTATATATATTAGGTTAAAATAATGTATTAGTTATTAATCTAATATAATAGTTAACCTATTTTGTGTGAATAAATTAATATATTATGATCAACTATTATATTAGATTAAAACTCTGAGTTCTAATAACTATTTTAGGTATTTTGCAATTTTCTTCTTTTTTGTATTAATTTTATACCTACAATTTGAGAGAAGGTCCAATTTCCGGAAAATTAATATTTAGAATTTCCTTCTGGTTTTCTCCAACATCTTATCAATAAAATAGCTCCAACAATAACCATACATTAGTTTTAACCAATATTGTCATTGTAAGTCGCCCGGATAACCATTTATGTAGTACATGAGATCCTAAACAAAAAAAAATGTGAATGTTTTTTCACACCTTTTGTTGAATTGTGTAGGAATTTAGTTAGTTACACTTGAAATGCCTTTAACAATAATCATGCAAATTCTCTTTGTTAACTAAAAGATGCTTATGTTACAGCGCAAGTGGCTTACTAGTCAATATAACTTGCGCATGTGGCTTACTAGTCAATATAACTTATAAATCTCCGCAAATGAGTCGTACTGGTAGCAGCTCCTCAAGTCATATTTTAATCATTCATTTCATACACCTTGTGAGACTAACTTTCTCATTTTATTGGTGAGTACGTATTTGTCTTAATGCTTTCAGATTTTTTTTTTCTGAAAGGTTAATGTTCTCATATATATATATATATATATATAAGGTTCAAAGATGCAAAGTGTGAATTTTCGTACTTCTAGATTTTTATGCATCATCTCTTTTTTCTCACTTTGGAGAAAGATTTATCAAATAGTATCATACATTGTGCGTTTCTACATGAAATAAAATTTAAGATACCATATTTTGGAAAGTAAGTGGCTTAATTTAGTGATTAATTTAACAATTTTTTTCTTTAATCTTGTATTTAAAATAAAAAATCTCGTTAATTAGTACAAATTAAAAAAAAAAAAATTTTGAAATACAGGTTTCCTAGTTATGACGAAGTTTTAATTTTGGAACCTGATATGTCATGACGCACCGTAGTACGCCGAAGTCACGACAACAATATATATAGCTAACTAATAGTGAAATAACAATATATAAAATTCATTTTTTGTAATAATATATACATAAAAAGTAAAAATCATATATAAAAAAATAAATACTATATTAAAATAATATATACAAATACCAAAAATAAAAAATACATAAAGAATAATAAAAATATATCTAAAACAATAGAAACACAATATAAAGAAAAAAATAATATATTGAAAAGTGAAAAAATAATATATATATATATATATATAGTCTGTCGTAATTGACGTACTACAATGTTGTCGTGATATTAGATTTCCCTTTAAATTTTAATGCTTTTGGCAATTTTGGGTATTGTTTTGCCTAATTTTTTTTCTCTTTCCTTTTTATGAGGAAAATATTAGTTCATGCCATTGGAAAGTGGTTTGTGACTATTTGAACAAATCAAGTATTTGTGGTATAATAATTATATTTTTCATATTAATTAATCTAGTATAAATAATTGTTATTATTAGTATTCTTATTATTATCATCATAATAGTAATTGAGAAAAAACAGTTTTCAAATTTCCAAACACCTTATTGTAACGGTAAAATTTGGTTTGCTTATGCCGGAGTCCCAAGTGAACTAATTAGTAATTACTAGTTAGTCTTATTTACCGTTCCACAATCTCGAAACTCCTGAAATCAAAGCACTTAAAATTCTTATCTTTCTTTTAAACCGCCTATTTGACCGCAATCAAACCCTAATTTATATTAGTTCTTGTACTCACCAACAAACAAGTTTCAATTCACGCGGAACGGAATTACTTGGGCATGAGGGAAATCTCCGACATATTCCTCTCAACAAGCTTATTCCTACTTGATTAATCCAGTATCAAAATCTTCTGGCAGAAGGCGCTTTGAAAGGCTAAAATACCTCAAAAGACTAAACTCTTTACGTGACTGGCGATCGACGAAAAAATACTCACGGCGGACAAGCTCAGTAAACGAGAATGGCCACATCACCCAACTTGCATTTTCTGTCGTCAAATGATAGAAACTTGTGACTATCTCCTTTCTTCTTGTCCTTATGCAATTGGAGTTTGGACACACATCAAAGCACAGTGGCCCAACCCGGATGAGTTAACTCATTTCTTCCACCGTTGGCTGTACACAAGGCGACGACTTGCATCATCAGAGAGACAAAAATGGGACACCACTTGGGTGGCGACGTGTTGGCTTCTCTGGAAGGAGAGAAATGCTAGGATATTTCAAGGCAAAAGGCGAATGCACCATTAATTGGTGCGGGAGATTAGAAACAAGGCAACCACCTGGCTGAAGAATTGCTAAATTTAGATGCCCACACAGAGACGAATGTGATTCCATCTTTTATTTTTCACTAGTTTGTAATTGTGTAGAGGAATGATTTATTGTGTGTTTGTACCTTATAAACTGATGTAGCAACTTTTTTTTTGGTTTTATCAATGAAAAACTAAGCGAGCGAACGCTCGTAGTTTTGCCTCAAAAAAAAAAAAAAAAAAAAAACAAGTTCAAAACAAGTTTCAATTCACAAAAAGGAGTTTGCAGAATTTAAGGTATGCATACCTATATGGATACTCTAAAAGATCACAAATATTATTAAGCTTTTCTCTGATCCTCTTTTATTTTTTTAACAAAATACTAAATTATGCTTTTTTCTTTAATAAATAAACTAAAAACGGTAATGAAGAAAGTGTAATTTGAAAGGGACATGATACTACACGATAAGGTTATGGTCGATTTTTTCCTTATGCAAAATAGTACACACACACACACACACACACACACACACACATATATATATATATATATATATATATATATATATATATATAAACAAAAAATGGTTATATAATTTATTTACTGAAAATAATATATATAAATAAAATGTAGTATATAAAAAAATATAAAACAATATATATAGAGTATGTAAAACAAAAAAGTCTTTCATTAAAAAGAATATATAATGCATTAAAAAAAAAGGGGCATGGTGCACGACAGGCTATCTTGTCGTGCAACACGACGCGATACAACAATATATAATAACATTAAACAATATATAAACTTAAATAAACAATATATAAGATTCATTTTTAGAGGCAATACATAATATATACGTAAAATAATAAAAATAGTATATAAAAAACAAAAAATATATTGAAAATTGGAAAAAATAATATACCGTCGCGTTTTAGCCATGCTCAAGCTCGTCGCATTTTCAAATTTCCCTAAAAAAGATCTAGCACTTATTGTGCAGAGGACCCGTTGTGACTTGTGAAATGCACATTCCTCTTAAACAAATATGATAGAAATTGGTTTACAAGATATTTATCATATTTTTTTTCCAAATAAAATATGATAAATATCATGGGTATCAATTTCTCTCATATTTGTTTTAAGAGGAATGTGCAATCACAATTCACGACGGGTCTAATCACAATTCACGACGGGTCTTCTGCACGACAAGTGATAGATTTTTTTTAGAGAAATCTGAAAACATAACGGACTTAAGACAGCTAAATTCTGTCGCGTTTGGTAGGGTATCCATGATAGAGCTCTTATATGTCATCCATTTTTAGTTTTCATAATGAATTAAATCTAGACCCTTCGATCTAAAAGGGTATTTTGGATACTTGTCAATTAATTACCCAGTTAATTGCATAGTAGTTTCTTGCCTTCTTTGCTTATTTTCTATGTGTGTTCTCACTTCTTCATTTCTGTATAATTTTAAAATAGAGGGATAACCGGCTGGAAGGGTAAAATTACCGGTTGGGCAATCTTCACTTTAATTACAGCCACACGTTTAAGATTTTAACCTACAATTACAACCGCCCAATCAGTGCTTCGGGCAGCATTCTGTTTTTTATTTCAAAAGAGAACCCAAACTAACAAAATTTTCTTTCCAAAAATATGGAAACTGATCACGTTTTCAATTATTTAGGTAGAGGAGAAGAACATGGAGAAACAAGAGAGAGTTTGGATACTTTCGGAAGAATAGTTTTGAGGTGTAGCCATTTTTTTTTAAATATTAATAAAATTGCCTACGGCCGTCTTGATAATAAAAAAAATATTAATAAAATTGACAATATATAGTAACTTAACCCACCCCGGTTTATATATATATATAGTAACTTACAGTGTATATATGATGAATGATACGCAAACATACTTGCTTTAATTTTCGACAATAAAAATAATGTTCATGTTTATATACTAAAATTAAGATTTTTAAGATGTAACTAATATATAATTATTCATATATGTTAAATAATAATAATAATAATAATAATAATAATAATAATAATAATAATAATAATAATAATAATAATAATAATAATAATAATAATAATTTAGGAGTAGAGCCGAAAATTTGGCAAGAATTAAAAGCCTTGCACGCCTGCAAACTGAACCCCTTCCCTTCCCTCTCTCATTTTAAACGCCTGAACTAAAAGAACCAAAAGAAATTGAAGTAAAAAACAGACTATTCTTTCTTTCAGTTTTGGAGTTCTCTGACATTATTATTAAGATCTGATTTCTTCTGGGGAACTTTTGATTGTCGCTTTGGGATAGAAGCAAAGCGACCTCCAATACTAGGGGCTTGGTGAAGGGTGAGGTACGATTTCTCTTTCTAATGAATTCTTATTTTCTTAGAATATTGTGGGATTTCAGTTTATCTTTTGATTGAATTCTTTTGTGTGATTTTTTTTTTGCTTCTTTCTTCTTCTATATGTTTATTTGAGGAGTTGATTGATGTGGGGATTATAATAGTGTGGGATTTTAATTGATTTTTTGGCATTTTTAGTTGATTATCATATGAGTCTGTTTCTTTTAGATTTGGTAAGTGCATTAATTTCGTTGCATGCATGTTATATGAAGGAGAGAGAAACATCAATGAAAATGCCGTTCATACTTGGAAATTTTGAAATTAATGTTGTTCATACGTTTCTGTAGGATATAAATTAGAAGCTGCAAAAATTTCGGAAATATTTTACGAGGGCACTAAAAACTATTATTTAAAAACAAAACTAGTACGTAGTTAGTACTTAGATATGCCTTTGGAGTGTATACCTAGAGTTTATCATGAAACTACTATCGCAAATAAAAAAAATAAAACAAAATTTATTTTTTGGTTAATGTGAGTAAATTGCATAAATTGTCCTTAAATTACCAAGAAGGAAATCTTATATATCACATCCTACGATTTTAGTCCAAATCAAGTAATAATATATTCCAGACAGCAAACTTCACATGTGAAAATTAAAATTTTGGAACGTATGAAAAATGAAAATTGCAAATTTGGAAGGCAATGAAAACTATGTAACATTTATAGGATTTACTAGAGGAGACAAAAGGGCTGGTTCAGTCAGAATTGAGTTTGGATTCGACAACTCGGTTATTTCGGATACTTTTACATTCAGGTCTTCTTTGGGTTAAGTTTGGGGTCGGATTGATTCGGGTTCGATAGGCAGATGTGATTTATTTTATTTATGTTTTGGATCAATTAGGAAATAATATCATGTTCTTTACATTTCCAATTGATTTTCTTTTGAGTTTTTTAACCTACCGTAATATTTTTATACTAATTGAGTTCATACATATTCCAAATTGAAATTGTATGCACTTTTCTAACCTTTACAATTGTCATTATTAAGTATGTAATATATTAGTAAATAACTCATAGTCTAATTGATTAAATTTTTTTCATGTGTAATAAGAGATCACGGATTTAAGTCCCGATAAATACAATTATATAACATATATTTAATAAAGTCTCTTAATTCAATGGGTTGAACATAAAAAAAAGTATTTAATATACTAGTTTAGTTCAGACATACTTCAAACGAAATGATATATCTTATTTTATATTAATTTTCTTGTGATGTAAGGAACTACATTGAAACATAATTTTAGTAAATGAATCTGAATTAATATTTTATTTTTTTCTTACTTAATATTTTCATTATTTATCATATTAGATAGACATCGATTTTTATAGATAAAAAAGATACATTGATTGTTTCTTTGTCCGAAAATCAAATTATGGATTCTTTGTTTTCATCTTCTTACTTCCAAAACTTAATAAGTAAAATTATATATTCTAATTAAAATTACGGAAAAGAACATGAGCGGATTTATTATTATATTTTTTTCTCGCAAAGCCTGTAGGCATCAAATTTTTTATTGTTGAAGTCATTGAATTGTGTAATTGTGGGGTCGGTTTTGAGTTCCGATCACTTGGATGGGGAATTGATATCTAGAGGCTCTAATTTGATGAGTCTAGATATAAAAAATAGCAATTAACTATTTTGCCCATTTTAATGATCTATTATCAAAATAAAAACAGCATGCTAATTGCAGGATCATAGGTGATTTCCAAATAAAACTCTTGCCTTTTTTTCCCTTTTCCTCTTACTCTTTCTTATGACTATTGAATAAAATAATAAATATGATTATATATTTTCATATTTTCTATGTATTTCAATATTATTGAAACAAAAAAAATTAGAAAAGTAAATAATAGATGTAAGACCTCCCGAATTAATATTATTTTGTCATAATTTTTTAATATTTAATATTTGAACCAAAATAAAATAGTAATAAACAACATGCAAAATAATACATCGAGTGAATTATATCATAAATTACTATAGTTAAATAATTAAATTAACATCATAAACAAAGATCACAATACTAGATTAGAAACACATAAAATTTGCTTTTGTTCATTTATTTCTCTTTTTCATTTTTGCATATTTATGTTTTTTAATGTATCTTTCTAATAAAAAAACATCGTGTTATTTTTCAAAATAATAAGTTAAAGAAATGAATTAATCAATTTTGTTATAAAAGTTTAGATGCAATCTTAGACAAAACGTTATTCTTTTTTTTATTATGATATATGAAATGTTATACATATATTATTTTTCATGAATTTCAGAAATAATTTTTTTTTAGTAAAACATCAAGACAAAAATGAAGATTTGCTAAAATTCATTAACTTTACATTAGAAGATAATTATGCATTTAGTAGAGAACATTTATTACAAAGGACAAAAGTGTCATTTTGAATTTTTGTACCTGCACTCATCAAATCGATGCCTGCCAATATCAATTCCCCTTGGATGTCTGATAACTGGTTTTATAGAGCTCGGGTCGGGTTAAGATGACATTTAACAAGAATTCATTTCGGTTCGAATTTTTCAAGTCTGTGTATTTGACTTTTCTAAGATATTTGGATTGAATTGGGTATCGGATAAGTCGGATGGGTCTCTCGGGTTTTGGTCCGATTTACCTCCTCTAGAATTCAATTTCTACCTAATACAAGTCATCTCGTAGGAAGGAAATCAAAATTAGTTTTCAGCATTACAATCATGTTCCTTGCCCATTTAATTTTCTTGCTAATTAAATTTCCACATCTTTGTCATGGCATGTATGAACATGGTGAAGTCCAATCCTGACCTCCATGACCAACCTTACAATTTCCTTTTTCACACTAAGTTCCCTCTCTAAGCCGTAACCGTAAAAGGAAATGCTTAGTCAAAGTACATTTTTGCTATTCTTTTACTAGTTGGCATAAACTAGGGGTTCACATTTCCTTAACCGCATGATGTGATGTTTTCTGTTTAGGCTTTGATCCTAACACATGCCCATTCATTCCTTACAAGGAATGTTTTGCCTTTAGTGCACCTCATCTGCTACGTCGGCACTAATCAGAATAGACACAAACAATTAACTCCTGATTTCTTCATTGCCCAGAAATTAATGAGTCTTGATTAGACGGCTCTAATTGGTTGGAGTTTTGTCATATATATGAATGCGGCCAAAATACTTATTTTGGTCTTAAATTTGGTATTCCTATTGGAGTTTCATAATGGTGCTTGTTTGACTTGATGTGCAATGATATGATAGCTACTGCTACTAGATAATAGCATTAACCACATTATGTGTTGCATACAAATTATCTCATTGGAACTAATAATACAAGACATATATTTGTATGTATTACATATTTCAAATCTCATGCCAGCTCCAGAAATAAATTTACGATAGGTTTCAAATTTGGTACCCTATTCAAACCATATTAGATTCCAAGTCCCTTGAAATGTCTTTTTCAATATCCATAAAGCTAAAGATTCCACCTGGCTATGCTAAGTTTTTCAGTCACAAGCAATACAATGGATAGCATAAACTGAGAAATAATTTGATGGAACGGGCCAATGAGAATCATTTGAATTGGCTGCCATGACGTGTTTTCATTGGTTTGGTCCATGATGGATCCTTTCCATGCGTATATCTCTCTCTTTCCATATTTGCACATATATTTGGTCACAAACGAAATCCACATCCATCTTATCTCCATAACCCAATAAGAATTTCAATTTACAGAAAACCCCTTCCTTATCCTATGTTAGTTCTTTAGCCCAGAAGTAATAATCAACTCCGTTAATTGTTTCTCGTCTCTTTTATATGAGAATTCGTATTGGTATTGTTTTCAACTGTTGTGATGCATTTCAGGTAAAGGTTGTAGATTGCGTCTAGCTTCTGAAATGCTGAATTGAGGGTTTGATTGTCACATGTACCATTCTGAGCCAAGCCAAGGAAGGTATATTATAATCTCTATATAATTCATCTTTAATATTTTTCTTGCAATACTAAATACAGGTTTCATGTGTTTGTCAATCTTGGTCCAACATTCTTGGATATTTATTTCACTATTTCTTGGATCTATTTTCTCATGAAGTTGTATAAACTCCGTTAAATTTGAGGAGGGAATGAATATTATATGTTCCATTTGATGGAATATGGATTGGATAATTTTTTTCTTTGAGAAATTAATTTCCATTGGCCTGATTAACATGTGTGCCCTAGAAACAAGGCTGATGATTGCTTGGAAAAAAAGTAGATTTTCTCTTACTAATAAATCCAAGTACAAAACTATATAACCAACTCTTCCATTAAAATATCATGTATCCTAGTCCATTCATAAGCAATTATACCATAACTAACTTTAAACAAATTGAAACGTCTCGTTCTTGCCTTCTCACTCATACAATATAAAATTAACTTTTTTCATGCATGCAGGGCCTCCTAAAGAACCATTGCTTCACGCAAGAGAAGTCATGGAAAGGCCCCCTCCTTCCCCTTCTAGCTCTTTGGTACCGGGGCCAGCCCCTACCACCACCTTCGTTCAAACCGACCAATCCACTTTCAAAGAACTCGTCCAACGTCTCACCGGCCCCAATAGTACTTGTACTAGTACTAGTACTAGTGTGGCCGACCATCAACAATACCAACACCAGCAGTATCCTCATCAGCAGTCTCACCCTCCATCTCCGACAGGCAAACTCACAGGCATCATGAAACGTAGGCCGGCATTTAAGGCGCATTCCCACAAACCAAAACTCACCATCGTTAAACCAGGTCCAGTTAACCCGTCAATATTTATCGGACCCAACATTGTTTCACCTTCTTCTAAGGTGGCCGGTTTAAGCATACGTGATAATGAACGCAGTCCATCGGTTGAAATAAATGAAGTTGAAGAGGAGAAGGCAATAAAAGAGAGAAGGTTTTATTTGCACCCATCTCCACGTGATCGGGTTACTAACGTGGTTGAACCGGAGTTGTTGCCACTTTTTCCTCTTTCTTCACCCGGAACGAGCGGACCGAGTTGATAATAATTTGTGAAATTGGTTGATTGATTTGTGTTGATGTTGATTGATTTGATTTGTAAAGATGGAGTTGTGGTGTATATCATTCTTTGTTCAATAGTAAAGCAAGAATGTTTAATTCTACATACTCTCATTCTTCCAAAAATAATTCCATGCATGCATCAAATCTTATGTTGAGGAATATCAGGCTATATATAGGGAAAAAGTTGTGGTGAATTTTTTTATGCTTAATAAGTGATTGTTTATGATGGGGCGATACCGTCTGGTACCGCCAAAAAACCCGGATCGAAAACTATGCGAATCAAAACCGTAACACAATAGCGGAAGCATACCTCTAGTCCATGCTTTAGTACCGGATAAGAAGATGAAGTCTTATCAATTTATTTTGAATGAAGAACACCGAAATATGCAAATAGTGTCTTCTAAATACTTCATGAATGTCAATTGAGATTCCTTTGTTTTCTTTTCTCTTTTGGTCTCTCCCTCTCTCTTCTTAATGGGGCAGATGAGAGAATGACTTAGTTCATGTGTATTGGGGACCAAATCGCTTATATATCCAAATAAGCACCCTTTCATGAAGAGACACTATTTCGCTCCTAATGTGGACTTTAACACACCACCCACAATTCTACACATCAAAGGCCACACCCTAATTTGACACATTAATACTTAATATAATTAACTAAACTTGATCACTTTATTATAAGTATATTTGACAGTAATATTATACACAAAATATTATACATATAAGTCCAACGTTGGATTAATGATCCAACAATCTCCCACTTGGACTATATATAGAACCTTATAATTGTGTATAAAATATAACCCAAATATGCGCATCTTTTCTGTCATTGACTTTTATGTGTCCCTTAACAATTCCGTCCATCAAAATATCAATATAGGATCAAAGCGGATTTCGTTACATTTTGCGTAACTAAACCTTCAATGGTCACGTACTCGATATACTGAATGACATGAATCATGATGTGGATGTGTAGCATGGAAATTTCATGTAATGTGATCTTAACATGCCTATTTCTAATTGGTCCACTTTAAAGAGATCAAACCTCATTTCCTAATGAGACAAAACTGTCTCCCTTAAAACATTAATGAGACAAACCGTCTCCCTTATAACTTTAATGAGATAAATTAATCTCCCTTAATGAGGCGAACTTTATTATAATCAGAATATATAATAAATTGAATTTTATTTCTGCAGAAATAACCTGAAATCCGAATAACCGTATCATATGTCTATATCATTTGTCTAGATTATATACGTACAAATATGAACTCCCACTGGAACTGAATATTCTTAATTAAAATTGCACCAATATGAGTAGCTAGCTCATATAACATTTTGAGTGATGACTTTAATAAATGAATCCATAATTTTGGAGTTTGTACAAATACGTTATATAGACAACCGTTTACTCTTAAATCTTTATTTACAACTAGAAACTTGATCTCTAAGTTTCTATTGTTGGAATATATATAACTGCTAATTTATTATCATAATATCTTGAGTGGTCTTATAATACTATATCCACTATTTGCAACTCCATAATAAAATTCTACAGGTAATATCCCATAATTAGATGTCCCATAGTATAATATAATTTTGTTAACATTATGAAAGATGCTATATAATTAACAAGTTAGCATCCTTTCAGTAAATGAAACAACACCTACAACTCGCATATTAATGCAGCTCTTTACTTATTTTATATTATCTTGACATCTACTAACATCAGAGTCAATACACCATATTATCTTAAAGACTGATCTGAACTCTGATTTGTGAGTATTAAGTCTTTTGTTCTCTATAAATATCGCAAGACCTTCTTGGCTGCTTTCCAAATGATTTATTTCAGAATTACTTAAATATCATTCTAGCATCACCATAATGTATACATAACTGAACTGCATACATACATGATTTTAACCTTAAGATTTCTTATACTGAAAGTATAAAAAAAAATCTTCTATATTTATGGTATTTCTAACACATTAGGACACTGTTTGAGACTAAATATGTCTCCTCTATTCACAAGAGTACAACCTGCTTTGCAATGTTTTCATGCTATTTTTATTAAAAGTCTTTACGATCTAATTCTTTTGTGATAAACTGAGAATACCATGAGAATGGTCTCAAAGTATTTCTATACTTGACACAAAAGAAGCATCACCAAGATTTTTCATCTCAAGATTACTAAATTGAATTATCTTGGTGTTATGCAATTAAGCTAGATCGTTAGTAGCACAATATGTCATTGACATATAAAATCAGGAAAATATAATTACTCCCACATAACTTTATATATACATCTACTAACTTCATCTCAAAACCAAACGAGATGATCTATTGATGCAAGTTATAATACCATTGTCGAGATGTATGTTTGAGTCTTTAGATATAGTCCTTGAGTTTGTAGTGCATATTATTTGTATCTACCAACACAAAAAATTCTAGTTGCGTCACATACTTTGTCTCATCAATGTCACCATTGAAAAATATGTCTTCATATCCTTCTAATATGACTCAATATTGAAATGCGCTAGCCACTACTATCATGATAATCTTTAAGAGTCTTCCGAATAAACAGTAGAGAAAAGTCCCTTTATAATTTATTGACTTAATTATATTTGTTGTGCTTTTTGAAATATCCAAGTTTGCTCTTTGGCTATAATGTCTTGACAATTTTAACATAAACAAATCAAAACGTAAGTCTTGAATTTCAAGACTATAGCCGTATTTCCCCCCACAAACTGGACATTTTCAAAGAACCGCGCATTTCCCGAATAATTTATACAAATCGACTTTATTTGTAGGATCGTAAAACTTGTATCCTTATAAATTAAAGGGCATATCCAATAAAATAGCAACTTGAGTCGAGTTTCTTTTCCTTATGCCTTTAGGCTTACCTTAACTGGACAACCTCAACATGTAAATGATCTAAACAAGGCTAATAACCTATTCAAAATCGTATTGCGGTTTATTAGTTGCTTGAGTTGGAACTGTATTTAGGATATAAGCTGCAATATTAAGTGTTCCCCCCAGAGCAATGACTATAAATTAACATTAGTAATCACACTATGCGTCATATCTTTAAGCAATCTATTTCGTCAGTCAGTCAAATCAATCATGTTGGAAAAATCCGACATTGTATACTGAGAGATGATATCGCTTTTCTCTAGAAATTTCACAAATAGTCATGGATGTTATTCACCTTAACCGCCATATTAACCATGATATTTTATCATCACGGTCAAATTTAATACTTTTAGTTTTTAAGTTGAGTTAACCCAACTATAACCTTAAAACTTTTGAACATCCAATACCATTGTCATTTCATAATTGAGATAAACGTAGTCATACCTAAAATATGTCTATGAACATGATATTTTACTGTTGATCATTCCTAGAAACCGTAGGAAAGGATCCATATATGGCCTTATGTATCAGTTCTAATACATCTTTAGACTTTTTTTTGACTTGAAATCTCCTTTTATTAGTTTGTTTCCGTTATATATAACACAAACATTTAAGCCTGTGAAACTTAAAAGGTAGAGAATTTTGTTTGACACAAATCTTTTTAATTCTCCGATTGGAGATACGACCAAATATTATGTGTCACAAAATACCAAATTCTCCTAGGTTAATTTACACTTTTCACAAGAGTGTACTTAATTGCAAGATTTTCATTATATGAAGCAATTTTATCCAAAGATAAAGATTATTATAAACCGACAAAGAACCGAATTAACCAACTTTACTGTTTTGCCGTCACTTATATTGATGTATCTTTCACCATCATTGGATTTCTAGCAATTTAGATAATCTTGCATAGACACGTGATGTAAATTATAATACCAAAATCTATTCATCACACAAGTCTATTAACCGAATTAAATTAACCAATGAACAAACCAAAATTAGAAACAAACTTATTTCTTTAATGGCGACAATTTTGCAGCTATCTTATTCTGATTCCTACATCCCTATGCTTTTATTCATAATTGAATTTAAATTTGTCTAGATGATACATAATTTAACCTTTTCAATTTTGACAAACGTATTTTCAGTATTCTTAAATAACTTTTTAACCGTAGTTATATTCCGAAATTATGCCCTGAATGTCTATGGAATAGTATTCTTTATTGATCATCATACACATGCGATATGACTTCTCCCACATTTCTCAATCTCCATCATTTAATTTGATGTACTCTTATATTTATGTGTTAATGGAAAGTCGCCTCTATCACAATGTCAAGATCGTTGAACTTGAGAACTATTGAAAATTCCCTTTTATACCATTCACCTAGAACTGAATTAATGTTAGCGATAAAATTAGTTGCGATATTTATTGTTAAATAGAGAACTATATTTAATTACCATAAGCTCACCCGAATAATCGAATAATAATAAATTCAATAAAGGTAAACCCCATCACAAGATATCGGTTTCCATTAATATTTCATCTTTGGACGATAATATCAACTTCTGATTGATATCTTGGCGTAATTATCAAGCTTTGATAACAAAGTAACATGTCAACAAATTTATCTTCCTTTGGGCCGATTACATTTGTCACACGTAAAACCAAATAATTATCACATACTCGATACTATTCATATGCACATATAATTAAAATAAATATTGTCTTCCTTTGGGCCAATCAATATTTATATAATAATACAAACACGACCTCTTATATTCCGAAATAAAACTAACGTCAGCAAAGAGGTCACTTTGGCGACGTCATGCTAAAACTAATCAATTCCAAAATATATATCCTTAGATACCTTTATTTGAACTTAAAATTATATTTTAAAGTTGAATTTACAACTTTATATGGGCATTTTTCTTAACTTTTCAAGATTATCGCAAAATAGTCCCTGATAATGGCTTATTTGTAAATATAAAATTTTATTTCAAATTTTACGTGTAAGCCTTATATCAATTTTGCATAAACCACCTTGTATTTTATTATCGCAAATTAATTCTTGTTTAGGATTTAATTTGTAAACATATATAATTTTATTCCAATTATATTTACAAGCTCTTATGGTCGAGTTATAAAATCGACATTTTATTTTCCTGAATTAGCATTAATAACTTAACTCCTTTGATAACTCATTTATACTTAAAATTTCACAATTTATGTGAAATTAATTTTGATATATGCTTGTATCAAAATATACCTAATTTTGCCTGAATAAGTTATCATAACTTTACGAGTAATAAATGCATAATGAATTTAACTAGAAATAAAAAACATATTTTAAATATTACTCAAAACCTTTTGTTTTATTTATAATAATAAAACCCCTCAAAATATTCATATTCTTATTTTCCTAAAACTTAGTTATTTTAGGCCTAATAGTAATACCTAATTTCCTTAATTTTACTTTAATCAGATTACATACAACTTATTTGGTTGACCTTATTTCCCTTTTTTACTCTTTAATGGGCCAAAGATATATTTATTTTAATTTACTTAATGAATTCGGCCCATAAATTTAACCAGCCCAAATTTATACTTGTTAAAATCTGAATTGTAATTTCCGGTTTCTATAACCCGATTTTCCTTTTCCTAGATTTTAAAAGACTGTAAAATCCGAGAAACGTATTCTCGTCTCTTCCAAATGAACCCTTCAACCTTTACACGAGATTTCTCGCGTCTGTTCAAACTTCCGCCCCAAATCAAACGCAAATTGCGTCTCTTCAGCCCCTGATTCCGGCGTCTCTTCGAGAGGTACATCGCACCTTTTCTTCGCCTGCGAATTTCATTTCCTTCGCGCCTCTTCCAGAGAGTGTCGCGTCTGCCCGATGCATCTGTTCAGCGAGACGCCTCTTCTGAGAGCCGATTCTCTTTGACGTTGTGCTCAGCTTCGCACCTGTTCATACTCTCTACGCATCTGTTCGCCTGAAGACATCATTCGCGCCGGTGATGATCTGACTGGAGATCTCCGGCGACGGTTTTCATGTACTGACGGTAAACCTTAAGTGGTGGCGTCCTTAAAACTCATCCAATCCAAACGATCATCCTCATCTTATCAGAAATTTACCCTCTTTATTCATTCAAGCAATTTCATTGTTTCACCCAATCTTAATTTGAGATTAAATCATGCTCGCACAGAGACGTGAGAGAACAACAAAATTGCATAAAAAAAAACCCCAGAAATATCTGATGACCCTTTAGCCCGAATTGTTTGTTCAATTTATCATTTTAAATTCTAAAACTAAAATAAATTAAACCCTAATTTCTTGATTCATCATAGTCCCGCTCTGATGCCACTTGATGGGGCGATACCGTCCGGTACCGTCAAAAAACCCGGATCGAAAACTATGTGAATCAAAACCGTAACACAATAGCGGAAGCATACCTCTAGTCCATGCTTTAGTACCGGATAAGAAGATGAAGTCTTATCAATTTATTTTGAATGAAGGACACCGAAATATGCAAATAGGGTCTTCCAAGTACTTCATGAATGCCAATTGAGATTCCTTTGTTTTCTTTTCTCTTTTGGTCTCTCCCTCTCTCTTCTTAATGGGGCAGATGAGAGAATGACTTAGTTCATGTGTATTGGGGACCAAATTGCTTATATATCCAAATAAGCACCCTTTCATGAAGAGACACCATTTGGCTCCTAATGTGGACTTTTCCATTTCAGCCCATCATAAAAATAGAAACACACCACCCACAATTCTACACATCAAAGGCCACACCCTAATTTGACACATTAATACTTAATATAATTAACTAAACTTGATCACTTTATTATAAGTATATTTGACGTAATATTATACACAAATATTATACATATAAGTCCAACGTTGGATTAATGATCCAACAGTTTATTGTCATTTATATTAATAAGAAGTAGTATTATAAGAGGATAAAATTAAAATTAAAAAATTAAAAATTAAAAGAAAAGAACGATTGTCGGTTATCCCTTCCGTTGGCTGTCTCGGACCTCTACACTTGCTTTTACTTCTAGTATTGTCGAATTTTATGGGAAATCCAATGATTTCTCTTTAATCGGATGAAAAAAATTGTGACGCCAAATCATAGTAGAAAAAGAGAGCCTTGTTGGGCTATGGGTATAAAGAATGTATTAAGTTGTGATGTAATAAAAATTAGAGAAATTGGAAATCACGCCGGGATACTGTAGCGACCCTATAATGACGGATTGAAATTATATATTATTTTCTCATATTTCTATATACGCTATATACCGTTTTTATTTTTTTAAATATATACTGTTTACCGAATGAAAGTTTCTATATTATTTGTTTTCAATTTATATGTTTGCATATATTGTTTTCATTTTTTTTAAATATATATTATTTTATAGAATGAATTTTTATATACTGTTTGTTTTCAGTTCATATGTCTGTATATACTGTTTTCAGTTTTTTATATATTGTCGCTACACGGTCGCTATAGTAACGCCGTGATGTATCAGCTCCCTAATAATAATAATAATAATAATAATAATAATATTGCTCTTCACATCCAATGATAATTTATATTATAATTATTTCATAATGGCATTTCTATAAGTTTTATTCTGGTTATGACTATAGGGGATCTTTCAAAAAACATCTAACTTTTCTGAATATCTTAAAAAACTCTTAATTTTATATTTCATCAAAAATCTCCTATAAAGTGAACTGAATTTTTTACCTCTCATACGAGTGTTAAACTTTAACTCTCCATCTATTTTTTATTTATTGGACCATAATATTATAGCATTTGATGTTATTTATTTATTAGTTAAGATTGAATAAAATGAAAAAATATATAAAAGAAATTGGTGATGGTTTTTAGTCGAAAAATAAAAATATGGAAGGAATGTTCGAGTTAATACTACTAGAGGGGTAAAAAAACATTATCTACTTTATAAAGAGTTTTTTAAGGAAATCTAAGAAAAAAATTTAGCGATTTGAAAATAATTCAGTATCTACCACTTTTGCCAGTTTTTCTGGCGAAACAGATATTGTTCTTGACAAGGGTGCTAGCGGAAAATCCCATTTTTTTCAATTTTTGTGACACCGGTCTTTTGGAGGTCTTAAACGCGCTTAATTAGGGAAAAGAATATTTGTTCCGCTGGCCCTTGTAAGAAATGTGAAAATGTGTCGTCGTTTGAATTCACACACTCTTAGCAAAGATATTTTTATTTTTCCTAATTTTTGAAAGGGAACGGGTAATCTCAGAAGTACAGCAGAATTAAAATTTTACCCGTTTTCTAACCGAGAATCCGTGCATTATCAATCAAATCAGAAAAATAAATCTTATTTATACCTCGGATTCGGCTAATCAGGTTTGTAGGGCTTCGCGATTCGTCTCCAAATGATCTCCCTGTGTCTCCTTGCTGATCTGATCACGAAAGGCGCTACGACTCCGGCACCGCCCTCGACACGTGTCCACACGCGACTAACTGGTTGGAGGAGAAACCGAGATTACTAGATACGGTTTCTCTTTCTCTCTCTCTCAAATGGCGGCTAGGGTGTGGACTGAATTTTCTCACCTAATCAGATGAACCCGTCATCTATTTATAGCATCTAATGCTCACACCTCTTCACCTTTCTTTTGATTTTCTGTGTCCAACCGAGTTAGTTATGTTTGTGTGCGATCATGTAGGTTCATTTAATATTGGCAATAAACTTCAATTTTATAAATCATAAGTAGCCTCTAGTACGACGTTATGATTACCCAAATTAAATGAATGACACGTGATCATAGCCTATACATCAATTATGTATTTAGTCCCTTTGTTAAACGATATTTATATTAATCATAAGGCATGATTTTATGTCATCCTTATTATGATCAATTCTCTTTCCTGAATTATAATTAGACTGAATAAATTAAAAGATATTAACAACACATGCTAATTCTTTCCTACACGGCCGTGTGTTTTCCTTCAGTCTCAATTTATCAGGGCACCCTGAGATATCTCTCTCGTATCCGAGAGTAATAAATTCTATCTTGATCAATCACATTCCAACCCATGGTTTACTAAATACCCGATCATAGCTTTTATAATTATCCGGTTAAAGACAACGTTTGACTATGTCAAAGTATAAAGATATACATGCAGGAATATATGATGACCTCAAGTCAAAAGACTACTCATACATTAGATGATTAGAAAACACTAATAACATATACCATGTATATTCTCATAGTGGGTCGATCCAATATATGTTCTCCAACATATATTTATATTAATGAATTGATATGCAATATCCATGATCAGTAAAACGTGATCATCATCCAAATAACAAACTAGTAACTATATATAACATTTGAGATTTTCAAATATGTTTGTCTTACAAACGTCTCATATATGACTAGGGATAATTTAGAATTGTATTCACTTTGCTTTATGGTTTTACTATCAGAATCACATATTCTGATAACGTATAACGGACATAGATATTCATGGTTAATTAATAATCTAACAACCTTTACGCACAATTATTATATGAAAAAGTTTATGAGATAAAACATCTAATACAAAAATATAATGTCTGATACATAATATGTTTCCCACACGGCAAAACAGTTTGGCCTAAGGCATTCTTACTTTCAATTTTATTATTTAGTATATATGTGGTATTGAGCTAGGGGTCGATCCACAGAGAGACTGACCTTAAGTTTAACATGTTCACAATCAAGTCTCAAATTTTTAGGGTCTTATTTGCAAAATTTTAAGGTTTAAACCCAATTTCAAGTTTTATTCAAAATTTCCAGCTTGATACACTTTTGTATTCTAACTCGTGACTAGAGCAAATGAACTTCAAATTCAGCAATTAAGATATTGTTGGAAACTATAAAGAGAGATATAGACAGTGGTACTTTACTGGTATTAGGGTTTTATTCAATTATTTCAAGAATTGTGTAGTTTAGTCCAGAGCTTTATCAGATTTATAATTTCAGTATCAGTCAATTTCAGCAAATTCCAGAAAAATAATCACAACTTCAAAAATAACCAAATTTGTACAATAATACAATCATAAACTCAAGAAACTAATATTATAACCCAAAAATCTGCATAATATTAATTTAGGATTGTCTTAATAAATTCATCATTTTTGTATGCATGTAGGAAAGTAATAAAGTTGTTTTGATTATATTCACTTTCAATAAAAGTAAATTTAGGAATTTGTTTCATTAAGTTTGGTATCATTTTTTAGGAGTTGCGGTAGTAATCATTTCTCTTCTGAGTTTATTGAGTCTAACGAAAGGGCCATAAGAGAATACATTGAAGACTATTCTTATGTGCGGACAAGAGGACTAGTTATTGCTATTGGGATTGATGGAAGTCAAATACCTATGATAGGCATATATCTAAATTTTGGAGGGACTAAACTACAAAATAAAGAAGAAAATTTAAGGCTACAATATGTAGGGCTCGTTCGGTGAAAGATGGAATAGGGGAATAACAGAAGAGTGGTTATTCCATTATTGTTCTGCAAGTTTCGTGGAATAAAAAATTGGTTTAAAAATATAGATAATTCATAATTACTACAATACCCTTATTCTAATTATTATTCTATTAGTTTAATTTAATAACTTTTTATTTATGAATGGTTATTAGGCAGGTGGTGGTCCCTCTTTGATCGACTCTGGCGAGGGGGCTCAATATTTCGTGAGACGGGTCACTTTCTTATGAGTCTTGGTCAACATATTTCGTTAGATGGATTTTGGTTAGGGATTACTATCGGGTACAGGACCGGCTTCTCATTCTCTTCCTTTCTGTTTAACTCGATATCCCAAACTGAAGCATACTATTTTCTATTTTTATCAAAAACACGAATCTTGTTCATTCTCTTCTTTGCGCCTCAACTCGATTTCTCAATCCAGAACTCTTCTCCTCGTTGTCACGAATATGTGGAGCTTTGAATGGTCGAAAACCGTCAAGAATTCATAGAGTTATGTCACTTTTAAACACACACAACTCATATTATTTTTCCAGCACTCATTTTTCTTCAAACATTCATCTCAAACTCATGATATACTACTATCTCTTAGCACAAATTTTCACCTCCCATCTCTTCTCCTTGTTCTTACAAATCTATAGCAATTTGAACGGTGTGATTTGGTTGAGTAAAATCTCGAGTTATGTCCGTTTGATCAACCACTTCAATATTCCGCCATTAATGACTGGAGCTCAAAAACCGAGCTCAAACTCGTCATACATTCAACGAAAGCTCAATTCGTCTTTTGGGAAAGTTTCATGCTTCCCATCGAATTTCGCCCTTTGGTTCATCCTTTGATACTGGAATTTCTCGATTAACCAACAGCTCAAACAAAACTCGAAAATAACCAAAAGTCGTGATTCAAACTCGTATTCTCACCCGTTTCTAGATCCAATTACCATTCCAAACAGCTTAAACATATTATTTGCAAGTTCTCTGTGCAATTCTGAGCTTCTAAATCCTCACGGAACTCAAGTTTCAACAATGGCAGCAAAATCCGGTTTGAATTTTGACCCGTCATTCATCGAACAGTTGTGCGCATTAATTAAAACTCGAATATCTCACCCATTTCTTCATCATTTTACGAGTTCTTTGTGTAGTTGAAAAGAGAGAAGAGAGAGGAAACGTTTGGCATTGGTTTTATGTAGAATTATGATATGTAGAAGAAATGGGAGCTCGTTCTTTGCTTCAGTTTGTGGCAAAGTCAGTTTCATGGCTGGCTTTATTGGGCCGGCGATTTCCGGAAATTTGGCGCGTCGTTTGGTCACGATTTTGGGCAGCTACATTTGTTTTGAGGTTCCCTTTCCTATGTTATAAGACAGTTAGGATCCGGTGATAAGTCATTAATTATACACATTTTATACCCTATAAATATATGATATTGCACTATTATAAGTGTTAATATGCTATTTATATGGATAATAATCATAACTCGAATGTTGATACTACTAATGAGATGTTTATATGATTTCAGGTGCAATTTAGATGGAGCATAACTTGGGGAAAAGAAGTTGGAGCACAAGAGAGAGATAATAATCAAGACTCGGGCCTGCCGACACAGTCCCAGTATTTCGGCCATAACTCATAATCTGGGCCTCCTCTATATGCATGCTATATACCATTGGAAAGAAGAGAACAAAGCCCACAATTCATTCTATATCACCAGAGCCCAATTCCGAAGTCTACAGGACCCAAATTGACCATCTTCTGGACAGATCTTTCATGCACTTTGCATGCACTCTTCATGCCTTCTCCATGCTCCCTTCACACTCTTTGCATGGAGCTTCATTCATCCCTCATGATCACCTTTTGAGAGGGTTATATAACTAGGTGCAAGGCATCCATTCTAATCAACTCTTAAACTTCATAATTCTCTCTCTTGGAGTTGGGCAAGTCAAGCAAGCTTCACCCTTCCATCCACGCTTCATTAATGGGTTCTATCATTATTTTATTTTCTTTATTTTTCATGTATTTCGAGTAAGCCCTTCGAGGCATAGTTAGTGTTTATGTTTTTGTGTTGTAACTTTTGAGACCATTAATAATGAATTTCATTTGAACGGTTATATTCTGTTTTTATTTACTTATTATCTTTCATGTTCAATGAATTGTTTTAAGTTTATTTCGGTCAATTCTATGTTCAATAGTAATTAACAAGGGCCACAAAATTCCTATGGTTGCTTTGCTCAATAGCTTCCATTAGAATTTGAATAATAGCCACGTGCAAATAACTCATAACGAACTAAACAGTTCTGAACAAGCTCATTGTTTAGGAGGTTTTGATTTGTTTAAATAACCAATGATTCCTATTGAATTGGTTATGATATTCAAGTAGGTTAGTGTTTTTATTTACGAGCTCATCTAAACTAAAATTCTATCTTTTCGTTTGAGTTATTTATCGGTTAGAGCTCATCTTACTGCACTTAAGATATTAATTCCAAATTCATTATTATAATCAAGGATAAAGTTACACACAAATTCACTACACGAAACTATGCCTCATTTCACAAAACCACCACATCTCTTAGTCTTTACTTTAAGTTTTCTCTTTATTTGTTACTTTCATTTTGTTGCAATCAACCAATCAACAACCCCCCCAATTGTGTGTCTTGTTTTAGGTCTTGTGTTTGGTTTTATTTACGGTATTGGTTTCTCTTTATTTTAGTTTTCTATTTTTGTTCGAGTCCGATTTCGTTAGAGAAGTAATCTTTTCACCTAGTTTAGTCTAAATAGCTCTCTGTGGTTCGACCCCTACTTCCACTGTCTACTGTATTGTAGTTAACTTTAGGGTTATAAATTTCTTTTGGTAAGTGTATAACGACTGCAAAAAGACTTCTTATCATCCGGTCAATTTAGACGTCACGTTCCGATTCCCAACGACGTAAAAATGGTGGTCGTTTGGTCTCTGTTTTGGGACCGAACGTGATTGGTTTACATTCTTGTTTCAAAAATCTTGGGACTTCGTTGGGTTTTCATGAGGGTATGTTTTGGCTTGAAAACGGGTTCATAGAGGTTTCGGGATGAGAGGGTACGGTTTTCGCAAGTTGGCGCGTCACGTTTTATGCTTCGTTTCTCATAAACGACATTAGACAGTGGCCGTTTTCACATTGTTTTGTGGTCGTCCCACCGTTTGTGCTTTCTCACCATCATTTTTTTTTTATCATTTAGGGCCGTAAGAGGTTGGAGATGCGTGTATAGGGTTTCGTGGAGATTTATGGAGAGTTTGGACATCCTTGACCTAAAATTTACAAATCGGTCCTTCATTTGGAGTTAACTTGCACCCAAGTCCTCCAAATCTCCTTTCTTGGTCTAATTACCTGAAAAATCATATAAAATTGTATTAAGAGGTTTGTCTAAAAATGAATTTTATGTCATTTTCATATATTTTATGTGATTTAAGGGTGAATTTTATGTGATAAAAATCCTAAAAATGTGTATAAAAATACACATCCCTCTTGGTGGAACAACGTAAATTTATAATTTTCCCGTTAATTAAGAAGATTTTGCAAAAAAAAAAAAATGATTGCTCACTGTTCTACCAAACAGTGTGGCGGATTAATCTATTTTATATATTTTGCCCCTTAAACAAACTTTAAAATTTAGCAAAAAAAATATAAAAAAATAAACAATTCACTATTCGACCATACTGTTTGGCGGAAAAGTGAACAATATATATATTTTTTTGCTAAATCTCCTTAGTTAACAGAAAATTATAATTTTACTCTGTTCCGTCAAGAGAGTTGGCGGAACAGATTTTTTTTTCTCTAACTAAGCGTGTTTAAAGCCTCCAAATGATCGGGATCCAAAAATTGAAAAAATGGTTTGTTCCGCCAGAATCCTTGGCGGAACAACCTCTATTCATGCAAAAAAGTTGGCGAAATTGTTGGGTACTGAATTATTTTCAAAATGATGCTATTTATCGAATTATTTTTCAAAAAAATGCTATTTGAAAAAAAAATCCTTTCTTCTCTCTGTGATGTGAGAAATTTCTCAGTCTCTGGTCCTTTCTATTCTCTCTATATTGATCCTGTGATGTTGTGATCAACATTTCTTCTTAAGAGTCCTTTCTATTCTCTCTATATTGATCCTGTGATGTTGTGATCAACATTTCTTCTTAAGACCTTCGGCCCTAGAAAATACAAGTTATTCTGTTTATACACAATGGAGATCTCCATTATTTCTTCATTGATTTCATCCCTTTTGACTCTCAAAGAAAAAACTTCAAATGTTTTGTTCAGCACACACACGAAGGGCTAGAATAACTGCTAATTATGTTTCTTACTTTCTCAATTTGTACTAACCACAGTAAACCACTCATTTTTAAGTTCAAAAAGCTCTTTTTTGTTGGAAAAAACATTAGTTCTACTTTAAGCCTAGTTTTCATGTGTTTGTGTGTGTGTGTATGTGTGTGTGGGGGGGGGGGGGACAACCTATCAATCAAATTTTCAAATACCCTACTACCAGTTCCCACTCAATCCTAACCAAAATTAAAATTCATCGATTTATTTGTTTTCTAAACATAAAAAGGAAAAAGAAGGCAAGAGGAGCTGATAAATATGAACGGAGTACAGAAATGAGTGAAAAATGTTATTAGGGGCAAAATGGGAAAACTAAAAATATTAATTGCATTTGCACTCACTTCTTAAAGTATGCGCTGGAAAAAGTCACACCCTTTCTTGAATATATCTTTGGGTTTGGTGGAGCTTTTTCGAGGGCATACGATTGGCTAGATTTCAAGAAAAGCATGCAAAACCAGATTTTTTGTAAGCTTTTGCAGATCCGGCACCAGTCTTTTGGAGGTCCGAGATCTATTTTGAATAACGACCCAAAAGGTCAAACTTCAAAAAATTTATTATCCTCACACATTTATTATCCAAAAGGTCAAATTGAGTGGTTGTGTTGTATGAATGTGTTTCAATTGAACTCTAAATCAAAATTCGAAATTATAAGGAAAATAGAAAAAAGAAGGAAATCAAATAAAATAGACTATTTAAGTCGTACTCATTCTCACCGTGGTCAAGACCAAAGATCAGGAGGAGGAGAATTTCTTTGTTTCTATTTTCCCTGCGCTACCATAGTCCATGGAAAGACGAAATGAAGAATATAATGGAAAAAAAATGAAAGAGGAGATGATATTTGACTTTTTTTTTTTGAAATGGACAAAAGAAATTCACGGAATAGCCTAGAGTTTTGAAATTATTTGGGAAAAAGAAATTACAAATTTTCCGCCCCTGTCAGAAGGAAATTTTTAACAAAAAAAAATTGCAAAATTTAAATTTTCGCCCCACTGTGGGGCGAAAATGATATTTTTAAATTTTTTTGGGCTTTTTGGTTCGATTTTTTGGGCTCAGTCTGTTCGCTCAATTATTGGGCCAAAATAATTTTCGCCCAGATATGGGGCGAAATACTAAAATTTTCAATTTTTTTAATCGTTTCGTTAAGAATTCTTTCTAACCTGAGATTATGGAAAAAAAATTAAAATTTCCAAATTTCGCCCCATAACTGGGCGAAAATGTCTGTTTTATAACTTAATTAATAGCTGATTTAACGCTAACAGACGGAGTGAGGGAAAAATGAGATAATGAGTTTTTCGCCCCTGGCCTGGGCGAAAATAACTGATTTTCGCCCAGATATGAGGCGAAATGTCCATTTTCCCAAATAATTTCAAAACTAGGCTATTCCGTGAATTAATCTTTTTTTTTGTCCATTTCATAAAAAAAGTCATGATATTTCTTTCTTAAGTAAAGATGAAAAATTAGTCTATATACTAACTTATTTACATGGGCCCCATAATTTAGTTTCACGGGCCAAGATGGCTTTTTAATCAAAATTTCATATTATTAGCTTATATACTATTAGTATAGTATGGTTTATATGGGGTCCATTAGAATTTGGGGTCCCCGACTTGAGCCTTGCCGGCCTTGAGCTGGTCGGGTTTGAGCTTTTGAAAACTTACCTTTTGAGTGGATTTTTTAGTAGGAAGCCTGATTCTGAGTTGGAAGAACAATTTAGAAAAAAGTTAATCTCGATTTGTGCAAAGAAATTGAGCAATAATGTAGTGCTTATCTTAAATTTGTTCATTTACACAATTAAATGGAGATATCTCCAAACTTGGAACACTGTACATTTTTTATTTCTTTTATATTATAACATAGGTTCAATAGTGTACGAGTAACACGATTCTCTAACTTTAGTGTGCATATAATCAATTTCTTAGTAAAGTAACATAACTTCAGATATTTTATCTTAAGTATATCCAAGAGAAAAGTCTTCTTTTGGTCCCTTTCCTCTTGTAAATTGTTCAATTAAGTCATTTTTCTCTCAATTTGTTCAATCAAATCCCTAACCTCTTATATTTTGTTCAATTAAATCCCTCCATTAGTTAAGTGCTGACTGGACTGTCAAATGATGACGTGGCAAAATTTATTTTGATGACATGTCAAAAAAATACATATTTTATTAATAAATCTAATTAATTATCTATACTATTTTATAATCCCAAATAAATATACTTGTTAACTAATCCCAACATAAACAATTATTAAAACATTTCCCCCTTCCCTCTCAAACTCTGAACAGAGAACAAAAGAAGAGAGGGGAAAAAAAAAGAAGAAGAGAAACCTCACCTAGCATCTCCACTCGCTGGTCCGCCGGCGGCCACTCGCCGGTCCGCCGCCAGCCACCGCCGGTTGTCGCCACTCTCTCCTCTCTCTCTTTTCAAGGCCCCTTTTTCTTCGTGCTTTCTTTTCTTTCTTCCTCGCATCAGTTTTTGTCACTTTTGGGTGAAGTTACTTGAAAGATTTGATCTAAAGAATAATAAAAAAAATAAGATTTCTATACTAAGGTTAGATATAATTTTATTTTGAAATAAAACCTAATATATTTTGAAATTAATATTAATAAGATGTTTGATTATTGTGCTATAGGATTATACACATGGAAAATGCTAGGATCCATGTATTTTATGGTGGTAAATTTGTGCATAAAAATTCCGATTGTGAGTACATTAATGGTAAAAAAGAAATATTGGATAATTTAGTAGAGAGAAATAATTATTGTGATTTTATACACATATTAAAGGAAAAAATAGATTTGTATGATATAATAAAGGTGTATTACTGATTACCGCGTAGGTGTTTAAAGGATGGCCTAAAACTTTTGTGGAATGATGAGTCCATAAATGAAATGTATGGATGGTTTGAACGTATTAAGAGTGTCGATGTTTATGTAGAGCATGTATGTACAAGTGAGGAGAGTATAAATTCAAGTCAAGTTCATGTGTATGTTGATGAGGAGGGGGGGAATATTTATGAAGAAATTCTACCATTGGATGTTGAATATGTGGATAATGAATATTTTCATTCGAGTGAGTGTGGTAGTCTTGATGAGAGTAGCGGAGAGGAGTATAATACTCAAAAAGATTCCGATAATGAAATTAGGCAAAACAATCGGTACGTTAATTATGATCCACGCAATAAATCTCATGAATTTTTGGTTGGGATGAAATTTACCGGAGCCGACGAGTTTAAGGATGCAGTTAAAAAATATGCTATTGCTAACGTGAAAGATATTAAATTTAAGAAAAATGATAGCACTAGAATTAGAGCGGTATGTAATTGGGCCGAATGCCCTTGGAGCTTATTTGCCTCTATAGATAATCAAAGCGAGTGTTTTATTGTTAAAACATTCATTTCTTGAGCACAAGTGTGTACCTTCTTTTAAGTGTAGCCGAATTACGGCATCACATCTTGCCGGGGTATATGAAGATAGAATTAAATCACAACCGGGTTGGAAAATAAGAGAAATGCAAGAAACATTCAAAAAAGACATGCTTGTTAATATTACATTGAGCAAATGCCGAAGGGCAAAATTAATGGTAATGAAAAAAATTCTACGAAGTTTTACCGAGGAATATGCACGGATTTGGCACTATGCCGAAGCATTGTATCAAGAAGATAAAGAGAGCACTATTAAAATAAATGTGAAACGAATGAATGTGGAGGATGTACCACATTTTTGGAGAATGTATATTTGTTTTGGTGCTTGCAAAAAAAGGGTTTTTATTGTAGAAAGGTAGTTAGATAGATGGTTGCTTTTCCAAGGGGCCCGTGAAATTTCAAATACTTTCCGCGGTTGGAAGAGACGGTAACAACCAGATGTATCCCATTGCTTGGGCTGTGGTTGATGTGGAGAATAAAGAAAATTGGGATTGGTTTTTAAAGTTGTTAGCGGATGATTTGGATATGGGCTTGGGTCATCAATGGATTTTAATTAGTGATAAGCAAAAGGTAAATTACTACTATTCAATTTATAAAATTATGAAATACAACTATAGAAATTATAAATTATTTCATATTTATTTTTTTATTTGAATGTAGGGATTAGAGAAGGCCATTGAACTTCGTTTGCCTCAGGCAGAACATCGGATGTGTGCGAGGCACATATATGACAATTGGAAAAATAATCATAAGGGTAATAATTTAAAAATTCTCTTTTGGTTGTGTGCCGAGTCATATACCGTTTCTCAATACGAACAAAATTTAGGTTTTATTGGTGAAATATCAGAAATAGCAACAACTGATCTTTTAAAAACTAATCCGAAACATTGGTGTCGAGCATTTTTTAAAGATAGTAGTAAGTGTGAGAATGTGAAAAATAATTTATCGGAATCGTTTAATTATTGGATATTAGATGCAAGGCATAAGCCAATTATAAGCATGTTTGAAGAAATTCGTCACAAGGTAATGAGAAGAATAGTTCAACTTAAAAGTGAGGGTGAAAAATACCGCCACGATATTTGCCCTAAGATTTTTTATAAATTAAAGGAGAACATTGAAGCAAGTAATGGTTGTTGTTTGGAATGGGCTGGTATGGATGGTTACGAGATAAATCAGAAGGTGTTAAATTGGAAAGGAGAACTCGAAGAACATAGGTATGTAGTTGATGTGAGAAATCTCAAGTACTCTTGTAAGGCTTGGGATATTACCGGTATTCCTTGTTCTCATGCCGTATGTGCGATACATCATAAAAGAGATGAACCAATGAGTTATGTCTCTTTATGGTTTCAAAAAGAGCAACACCAAAAAGTATACTCTAATTACATGAAACCACTTGTTGGAAGTCAAGATTGGCCCAAAACTGGCCGGGATCCTCCACTTCCTCCATTCAAAAGAAAAATGCCCACAGACCTAAGAAACACAAACAACGAGAGCAAGGCGTAGTGCCAAAGCCTCCACCCGCTAAACTAACAAAAAAAGGTCAAATCAGAAAGTGTTCCATTTGTCACAAGGAGGGACACAACAAACTAACTTGTCTTAAGAAGAATCAGGTACTTAATTTAATATTTTTTTTGTATCATTACATATTTTCAATTTTTTTTTAGTTTTTAACAATTAGTTTGTATATTTCTAATTTTAGGAGTTCAGGCAAATATCGGAGGGTCAATCTTCAAATCAACCAACAGTTACTCAAGAAAATATTTTGTAGTGTTAATTGTGATATTTAAAATATTTTGTGTTTCTTGATTGTTTATGTTATTTGAAGAATTTTATGTTTTTTAAGAATTTTTGTATTTCGATAATTGTGTTATTTTGGATAATTGAATATTTTTGGATAATTTTTAGATATTTTGATCATTTGTGTTATTTGAAATATTGCGTTATTTAAATGAAATTTATGTTGCATTTATGTTAAGAATACAAGTTTTGAATACTATTTTACTACCTCTCTGTTTTCCATAACACAAATATTATGATAATTGTGTGTGTTTGTTGAAGATTTTTATGTTATTTGGATTTTTTTTGTAATTGGATAACTTGTGATATTTAGACTTTTGTGTTATTTTGAATAATTTAATATTATTTGGATAATTTGGAATATTTTGATAATTTGTGATATTTGAAATATTTTGTGTTTTTTGGAATGAAATTTATGTAGCTTCCATGTTTAGAAAGAGTTCATATTTTGAACACTATTTTAGTACCCTTTTTCTTCCATACCACAAATAGTTTATGTCATAAACCGATTACAAACAATTACATAACTCGGAAAAGATCCGAAAAACATAAATAACTCAATGGTAATTGTATTAAAACATAACCATAACCCAAATTCACCAATTTACACGTCCAAAACCCTATTATATTCACATCATTTTCCATCCAATTACATCTCAATTTCATCCAATTACATCTCAATCACATCCAAACAAAATTTCAATGTCATTCAATCTCACCCAATTGCATCCAAGCTATACCTCAATTTTGTCAGATTTCTTCTAAATGATACTTAAGTTTCATCCAAATTACACTTCAATATCATACAAATCCAACCAATATGCATCAAACGAAAATGATTGAAGTCCAAGAGGCCACATTTCTTTTGGGCATTTTTTCAAACACATTGATTGCACTCTCCAACCTTCTATATTTTGAGTACATGATGCTAAACTCCAATTTTGATATCGAAAGATGAACAGAGATACAAATGAAAGCAAAGAAAAGAAAAACAAAGAAAAGGAAAGGAAAGGAAAGGAAAGAAAGCAAAGGAGAGAGAGAGAGATTGGGGGGCTAGATGGCCGGAGTTGACCGGCGTCAGACCGGCGGCTGACTAGCGACTGGCCGGCGGTGAAAGACGGACGAGTGGTGGGGCGGTGCCTCTTCTTCGTGCTCTTCTTTTCTTTTTTCTTTTTCTCTTTTGACTCTCTGCAGGACAAAGTTTGGGGGGCGGGGGGAAGAAATATCTTTGTTATTTTAAAAAATATATTTTGTTTTATTTTGAGATTATTTAATAAATAATATTTTTGGGGATTAAAAAATAACCTAGCTATTGCCATATCATCAAAAAAAATTTGCCACGTCATCATTTAACAGTCCAGTCAGCACTTAACGGATGATGGGATTTAATTGAACAAAATATAAGAGGTTAGAGATTTAATTGAACAAATTGAAAAGAAAAGGACTTGATTGAACAATTTACAAGAGGAAAGAGACTAAAAGAAGACTTTTCTCTATATCTAACATATTTCTCAAAATACTTTTACACGTTTGAATATAAGTTTGTAGTACTTTATAAAGTTAAAAATCGAATAAAAGTTTCTTTTAAAAATTGTTCCATTAACTATTAATACAAATATTGAGTCGCCAGATATTATTTTTCATGGAGATATTGTTAGAGCATTAATGTGTATATTTGTTTATATATATTTTTCGTAGCTTCCTGAGTTTTTATCAAACACACGGTTATTCACATATTTATACAATGCCTCATATATGACTTCCTGCAACCATGGGTTCCTGATGCTCATACATCCGGTTCCTGCATGGCTTCTAAAGCTTGCTCAAAACTACGCTAGCCAACTGGCCCTGAATATTTGATTACAACTTTTTTTTGTGTCAAATGCCCGGTAGTCTTTTTCCATAAACAAATAAGCATGATTACATTGGAGATACAATGAAACTAAAAGATATATTTTGAATCATAAATATAAATATACATTCAAATTTCAATCTAAGCTCGCTTGCGGGTTTTCATTTTGAGATTGAAGAGAGAGATAAGAAAGAAAAGTTCTAAGGCATAAAATAAGTTGTCTCTCCGGATGTCATCAGAAAGAGCTTGCATGAGTGAGAAGGAATAGAGGACTCCAGGGGAAAGGGAGGGGGGAGGCGCCGGACGGGATACCCCCTAGATATGGTTTTTGCTAGGGTTTCTTCTAGGTGTTCCTCAGAGAAAGAGAGGGTGGCTAGTCTTTCAAATTTAGAGCTGAAATGGATCTCCAAAATGAATGTGAATAGTAGGCAACAAATATCATGAGGCACCCCATAACAAATATGACATGATAATAAATTATATATATACATCTATATGTTAACTTGAAAATAAAATTTATTCAATTTCTTTTTAACACGGGTATGAAAGATGTTTTGCATTTAGGTTTGTATTAAATTATATATGGAGCATAATTTTCGTATTATATAATTGTTTCTTTTGATTTTTCTCAATAATAATATTCAACATGTCATTTATTTAGGTATACAAGGGAGAATCTCGTTCTTAAATGCAACTAAAAGCACAAACTCTAATCGTGAAATAAATTGGGGATAATTTCATATATGCCATTTACAAAAACTCAAAATATCATATTTGCCATTATAAAAACTTAAATATCATATTTGCCATTGTAAAAACTTAAAAATATCATATATGTCCTATGTTGCACGGACATGGACACGTGTATCGTGTCTGACATGACACTATATATACAGACCCGGCCCTATAACAAGCCCAACAAGACAATAGATTAGGACAACCATTGGGCTAAAGGGCAACCATATTATGTATTATGTATATAGATATTTTATACATTGCATAACTTGGTTAAGAAAGAAGAAAAAAAATTATGTAACATATTTGTAACGGTTCTTCAATAAAAACCGTTACTAATTATATATTAGTAACTATTTTTCCTAAAGAACCGTTACAGAATTATAAAAAAAATCTATTTATGCATTTTGTAACGGTTCTTTAATAAAAACCGTTACTAATTATATATTAGTAACGGTGTTTCCTAAAGAACCGTTACAGAAATATAAAAAAATCTATTTATGCATATTTGTAACGGTTCTTTAATAAACACCGTTACTAATATATTAGTAACGGTTGTTCCTAAAGAACCGTTACAGAATTGTAAAAAAAAATCTATTTATGCATATTTGTAACGGTTCTTTAATAAAAACCGTTACTAATTATATATTAGTAACGGTTTTTCCTATATTAGGCTGGGGCAATCAAAACTACGGGGCCGGCACTGTATATATATATATATATAGGGAGATGCTAAAAAAACATTCGTATGTTCGAACATACGTTTTTTTCAAATACCCTTAAAGTGGTTATAAAAAGTAAAAATTCAAATTTCAACCGTATGGATGTAATATATATGTTATGAATATGTTTTGGATTAATTTTCACAGGAATCAGAATAATATATCATTGTCATCATGTATCATCAAACTATTATTCCGATATTTATTTTGAATAGCGCTGCATATTTTTGATGATACATGATGGAAATGATATATTATTCTGATTCCTGTGAAAATTAATCCACAACATATTCATACCATATACATTACATCCGTACGGTTGAAATTTTTATTTTTTATTTTTTTAGTACGTATTTTGGGTGTGGTTAAAAAAATGTATGTTATGCATACGTATGTTTTTTAGCCACACCATAT
The DNA here is from genome assembly GCA_024447665.1 of Juncus inflexus. Taxonomy (NCBI): domain Eukaryota; kingdom Viridiplantae; phylum Streptophyta; class Magnoliopsida; order Poales; family Juncaceae; genus Juncus; species Juncus inflexus. The sequence goes on along the minus strand of JAJHPC010000019.1, from coordinate 6,871,427 downwards.
ATATATATATATATATATATTTTTTATAGAGAGAGACTAAATAGCATAGGTATGTAATGTTCAGGTTTTGCACTCGTGAACCGTTGGATTTGCTCCAACATCCACTCAGATAAAAATGAAACGGGCTCTCTTTCTTCTCCGTCCCTTCCTCATTTCCGTCCCTTCCCCTTGCCCTTCCTCTCTTCCAGCGTGAATCTTCTGGACGAAGCTCCCCTCTTTCCGCCCAGCTCTTCAAACGAATCCTCACACCGGTCGTCTCTCCCTCTCACCCTCTCTCCCTCGCGCTCCCCCCCGCCCCCCCCCCCCTAATCCCTAATTTGTACAACATGATGGACGCCTCTCTCTCCCTCTTTCGTGAAGAAAAGATGGCCGCCTCTCTCCCTCCCCCATCTCGTCTCTCTCTATATCTTCTCTCACTCTCAAACCACCCCCCCCCAAAACAAAACAAAAATTGGACTGTCTTGGGGCCGAGGCTGAAAATTTGCCGCTCGAGATAACTGCTTCAGTTTCTTCGGCGAGCAGAAACCAGAAATCCGTTGTCCAAATCTGACGGCCAGGGCTGCCATTCCTGGACAGTGCGAGATCCGTCGTTCAGCTCCACTGTCCGGCAGCCTCTAGCTCCACAAAAGACTCGCCATTCCTCCAACCCTAACTCCCTCAAACCCCCTTTTCTATTAAGGTGATATTCAGCGTAAATAAGGATTACTCGCTATTTTTCGCCCTAAATAAGATTCATTGAGCTGAATTTTGGGCCTAATTATGACAATTTAAGCTTGATTTTGTCCTAAATAGAGTCAAATTGATTTTGGCCTAATTATTCTTATTTATTCTTAATTTTTGCCTAATTAGGGTTAATTAAGCTGAACTTTGAATAATTAGAAAAAGTTATTAGAAAGAGAGGTTAATTTTGGCTTAAATAGGGTTAATAAGTGAATTAATTTTAATTATTCATTTTTTTTGCTGAATTTCACTGTTTTTTTTTCTGAATTTTACATTTTTTTTATTCTATATTTTTACTGAATTTTATTATGTATTTTTTTTTTTTTTTTTAATTTCTATTACTGTTTTTTAATAATATTTTTACTGTTATTTATTCATGTACTGTTTTTTATTTATTTGCTTATTTATTAATTTATGTATTTATTGATTTATTGATTTATTTATTTATTTAAATAATTATTAATTTACATTATGTTTGCTATTTATTTATTTTCTGTTATTTAGTTACTTATTGATTGATTGATTTATTTAATTATTGTTTATTTTCTATTTATTTATTTATGTATTTATGTATTTATTTATTTCAGGTTATAATTTATGATTGCCGTCAACATGGATTGCAAAAAGACATGGACTAATATGAAGATGATGAAAAGTTGATTGTTGAGGGTTTAGGGTTGAATTGTTAGGATTTGTTGTTGTTTGAATAGAATTTAGTGTATAGGGTTTATATTTTAGAGTTTGTGATTTAGAGTTGTTGAATGGTTTAGGGTTTAGGTTTGAATTATTAGTGTTTAGGGTTTAGTGGTTAGGGTTTAGGGTGTGGGGAGCGATCGCTTGTATTATGTATAAGGGTTTAGGGTTTATCGAATGTCAATGTAAAATATTGTTACTATATAATATATATTAATGAAATTTTTTGTGAAGATTTTTTATATTATTCAATGTATGTTTTAAATATTAATGAAATTCTTGTGGGAGATGCTATTGCGATGAATGTTTAGGGTTAAGTTTTTTTTTATTTTAATTGTACTGTTTTTTGCTGTTTATTTTGCTGAAATTTACTATTTTTTGCTTTTTTTTGCTGAAATTTTCTGTTTTTTTGCTGAAATTTACTGTTTTTTTTGCTGAATATTACTCTTTTGTGCTGAATTTAGCAGTTTTGCTGTTTTTTACTGAATTTTTTTGTGCTTTGCTGTTTTATTGCTGTTTTTTGGCTGTTTTTTCCTTTCTTTTTGCTGTTTTGTACTTTTTCTTGCTGAATATTAATTTTTTTTTTTGCGCTGAATTTAGCATTTTCACTGTTTTTTACTGAATTTTTCTGTGTTTGTATGGTTTATCATATTGTATAGTACCTATTTTATATTATGATTTTTTTATCCAATTTAAATTGCATTTTTATCGTAGAAATTTTTTATACCATTACTCCGATCCATCACAAAATTTTGGCCATATTTTAAACTTTATAACTTTAACACTTCAACAAGTTCAAAAAAAAAAAAATTCGACATATTTTACAATTTAAAAAAATTTGGTTTATAAAAATTTGAAACGGTATTATTGGAATGAAATGCCATACTGGTTTTACTCACCAAAAAAAAAAGGGATATTTCACAATATAAAAAAACCATCAAAGCCTATAAAAAAATCTTCAAACAAAAAATTTCATCTAATATAAAATAATATTTTATTACAATGACGTTCGATGCACGTACAACCTTATAATAACACTTTCCTTAAAAATCTTATGCATGACCATAAATCCTAAACATCAAATCCTAAGCATTCAACTCGAAAACCTAAACATAACCACTCAAACCCTTACCAATCAACTCGAAACCATAACCATAACCATAACCATAACCACAACCACTCATACCCTAACCATTCAACTCGAAACCCTAACCATAACCGCTCAAACCCTAACCATTCAACTCTAAACCGTAATCCAT
>JAJHPC010000019.1:6858755-6861255 GCA_024447665.1 Juncus inflexus | reverse complement strand
ATGATGATAACAAGAAGAGCAGTTTTTTCTCTGTTGCAAGGTAATAATAATATATTAATTAATTCATGTTTTATTAATTAATTAATCTGTTAATATACTATTTATTTAAATAATAACTTATTGTGTGGTTAATTTAGGGGGGAAGTGGCTGAAGGTATAGAAATGGATAGACAGTACAGAAGGCTTGTTATCATGTTTTGCGTTCATTTTCACTACACTCTTAATAATTATGGCATGATGCTATTTGCTAATAAAGAGGTATATTTTTAAATTAAATATATGCTTTTTATCTTAAATATAGTAGTGAAATGTAGATTTATATAAATAACAAAGCATATTGTTGAAATTATTTTCTTTGGACAGATTGACCAAGAGAGAGAGGCGGCGAGCATGCTGGAGTCTTTTGAAATACATAAAGAAAGAGAATTAAGGATGAATGGATGGAACTTGAAAACATGAAGCCTTAATAAAGCTATGAATGAATGAATTAAATATAGGGTTAGGGTTATGAGGTGTCAGCCTTTATTATTATGGTTGTGTGATGTGTATTACGATTATGAGTTGTACTTGAGTTTCAGTTATTATGGTCTTCTTGGGGCAATTTCTCGTGTCATGCCCATCTCCAACCGCACCGCAAAAGCTACACTTTCTTTTCTTTTCCTTCGACAGTTCCAATCCACTTTTGAACCTACCCGATTGACATTCTTTTTTTCTCCCCTTAGTTTGAGATATGTGTGGATCAGAAAGCGGGATTTGAGATGGTTCAACTGTATCCTTCTCGCTTTCAACACAATTGTCGATCACATTTTCTTCACGAACGTCTGAGGTAACTTTCGAAATTTTAATGGATGCATCATTGAGACATTCCATATAAATTTGATATGCCTCATCTGATTGTGCGGCCAAACACGCCAATTTAGTCGCCCCATCACACATATGCCTAAGCCGTAGTGCTTCCGATGCGGTTTGACCATCTTTCACCAACCCCTCCCGATCAATATATCTGAATTTGTTAGCCCTTTGTAACCACCGTGGGAGAATAAAACCAGGGGGTATAGTGTAAATATCTCTCCGGCTATACACTTTCATAATATGGCGACACATAAATCCAACAAACTCAAAATTTTGACACTCACACGTACCCTCGTGCGTTTTCGGGTCCAATACGATGGTAAACTTATCAAACTCATGCCGATTTGACACAACCTCAAATGATTCCGATCCATCCACATTCACACACGTCTCTACTATCTTATAACCCTTAATTGCATCCATTTGTTCTAGAAATTTATTGAAAATATTTCGGGTATAGATTTTAGCCGCATGCCTCAATAAATAATCCTCGGCATCGACAATTCGGAATTTATGTTCCGAGACGTAGTCCTCGTCTCTTTCTCGTCTTTCAATCCTCTTCATGGCTTGATCATATTTGACAACAAATTCCGTCAAATTTGTTCTCGGAGTAACAAAATCATTAAAAAAGGAATTCACCCCCTCACTACGACCGGTTGTGTTCATACCGAAGCAAAAATGTACCACGGTTATAAACCGGGATCCACGACTCGCGAATATCATACAATTATTTAAGCCAATCATTATTTTCTAATTCATATTTCTTCATCAACTCCATCCATCTCGCCTCAAACTCCTCTTTCTTATATGTGTTCCAAATACATCTTGTTATTTCACTCTTGAATGGCGATTTTTCGTTATACACGTACGACAACTTCTCTCCAAACTTTTTCATGATATGCCATATACAAACCCGGTGACGTGTGTTGGGAAACACTTCGGCAACCGCTTTCTTCATTGCCAAATCTTGATCCGTTAGAATAGCACCTGGGTGGCGCCCCCCCATCGCTTCGAGCCATGTTTCAAAAACCCATTTAAAAGACACCTCGGTCTCATCTTGCAAAAGCGCGCATCCAAACTGAATCGACTGCATGTGATGGTTTACTCCAGTAAACGGAGCGAAAGGCATATCGTATTTATTCGTCCGATATGTCGTATCGAACGAAACAACATCACCAAAGTACTGGTAAGACATTCGAGATCGTGCGTCGACCCAAAAGAAATTAATTGCCCTCCCACTTGCATCACATTGAATTGAGTAAAAAAACTGAGGATTCTGCACGTGCTTTTTCCTGAAAAATGCCAACACACCGTATGTATCGCCACAATCTAAATTTTTATATCTCAAACCTTGCAAGAGATTGTAAAGATCCCTATTATCATAACCTAAGATTTCCCGCCAAAAACTTCAGGAATTTTTGAAATCTCCATATTGTGGAATTGAAACGATTTGGCTATATTCTTAACCGCATTTGGCAATTTTCGGTTTGATTTCATTCTCATTCTCATACATGGACTCACTAACTGGTGATTGTGAGTATCTTTGAATTTGGTGATAACCCATTGGTCCATTAAATAATCGTACTTAATGCGCACGGAAGCTTTGCAATCACACTTAACGGTTGAGGTTTTTCTCCTATTTTTCACG